>JAJDMY020000406.1:0-118401 GCA_022345705.2 Sabuloglossum arenarium
AAAAAAAAATGCAGATGAATAATAAATAATAACCCCCCACCCCCCCCCCTTTTTTTTTTTAAAAGCCGTTTTCAACGAAATTCATCTCCAGCAATGATATTTCACCAGATAATTCAAAGTTGATGTTATATTCAGGGAGCTGTCATGCATTGATTCACAACAACTGGAGGAACCCAAACGAGTCACTCCTCTCTCCTTCTTCTCCCCTACCTATCAACGGTGAAGATTTCATAATCCTGCTAAAGCATCCTTTCAATTTAATCAAATAGGATCGAGGAGGCACCAGAGCGCAGTACTCCCAAAATAAGTTGATGTCGACATTTGAATACTATTTTGGAGGTAGGATGCTTATGCTTCTGCTTCTGCTTCTGCTTCTGCTTAGCGTCGCCAGAGCAACGCCATCGACTTGTGTTTAGCGGCCGAAAAATACGCAGATCTTAAGCATACGCTCATATGTGTCGCGAATAAATATGATTGGTTGAGCTATGTTTTTGTAATTTCCGAGCCGTTTCCCATGCTTCTGGGGTTGAACGACCCTTAACTAGTCCACGCTAATTTCGCTGCTTAGGCTGAGCATAAGCATAGGCATAAGAGGTGCTGATCACCTCTATTACCAATGTTTTGACGTTAGGTACAAGGATAAGCACACTATACAAAGAGGAAAGAAAAGGCAGAACTTTTGTGTAGATTTAACATCTCTAGAGAAATAAAAACTCCTTTTTGTTTGTTTTGCATAGCTTGAAATCCACTTTGCTTCAAACCCAACACATGGGAAAAGAAAAGGAAACTTTTGGTTGACCCATCCCATGCTGTGAGTAGGAGAATCGTAATGCCGTCGTTCATCCAGCACTAGTCAAAACGTATGATGTAATCGCTGACATACGTTCGCTCGTTAATTTTAATGATATCCTTAAGAGCTCCGAGGCGACATCTGGATGTCGTGTTTGTAGCTCTGTCCAGCTGCGTTCATCCATGAGCCATGCGAGGCAATCACGCTCTGCCATAACCGTCGCTGTGCGGTTTGTTTCTGAGAAGAAAGGTAGCTCCCCACATGTGGTCCCTGCGACAATGCTTTCGAAATACTTTCCTTGAGGTAGATCGTACTCAGCTCTGAGAATGCCTTCTTCGAGGAGATAAAAACCGTTCGGTCGATCCTGTCAAGATTATCAGCTAAGTTGTATCTAAGAGATAAATCTTGTGAGTGAGGGGAGACGACGTACTCCACGGTAGAATAAAATGTCCCCTGAAGTGTATTCTTTTCGTTCGAAAAAAGGACAGGCTCTGAACCAGAAGTCCTCGTTCTTCGTTGTCAGTTCTTGGAAAGTTTGCAGGATAAGAGGTAATGGCTGCTTGAAGTTCTGCCATCTAAGGGTCGAGACGGAGTCGCGCTCGGTGAGCGTGTCTGCGGCGACCTGCTGCAGGATAGTTCTCCTTGGCGAGCTGAATGTGGTATCGTAGGTGAAACCAGGAGCATTTTGCTTCGGCACATCTATGGAAATAAGCATTTAGTCCAACCAAATAAGATAGGGCAAGGAGTACCAAGATATTGAGCAGCAGGCTGTGCATTGCGTTGCGCCAGTGCATCTCTATGACTGTAAAAGACTTTCAGGAGTTCATTCTCGCAAAATTCCAGGGCTGAATTAAGGTCCTCGAAAAATTGAACCTCATCTTCACCTCCACCCCAAAGCCCCACACCACGTAGGCTCCTACCGATCTCGCCATCTTGGGTTACTCCACAAATGACCATTTTGACGTTCTTGACCGTGCATACTCTATTCACCCGTGTAAAAGCTTCGGCAGCAGAAAAGTCGATTCCGGTTACATGCCAGAGGTCGATGATCAGATATCGGATCGGACGCTCTTTGAACGCGTCCTTCTCTAGCAATGCGCGGATTCTGTTCTCTACGCTGACGATTGTACCAAAGAACATGTAGCCCGCCAACTTTGTGACGTGAAGCTGTTGGCCAGCTTCGCGGAGATATCGCTGGTGTATTGGATGCCGCCGGACCAGAGATCTCGCCTCTGCCCCAGAGTATGATGCCCTCACAGCGGATTTTTGCGAGAGTTGAAGGACAAAGGACACGCATGCCAGTAGTATGCCAATGAGGATCCCAATCACAAAGTCCCATGCACCCATCGTCACGACAATTATGATTATCTGTAAGCTTAATCAATTTTAGTGCTAGATGAGTGGATTGAATTGACCTACTGTGAGATATTCGAGTCGGTGAAGTTTTCCCCAGGTGTCATATAGAGCCTCTCGTAATAGGTCAAGGCCAAGGAGGAAGATGAGGGCTCCAACAACCATAATAGGAATGTAACCAATTATGACTGGGCCGACTACTAGAATACCACCGGTGCCGATGGCAAGCATTATACCAGCTATTCGACTGTCTCCTCCGCTTCGAATGAATAAAAGACTATTTGTGTAGACCAGGTAATTCTTAAATCTTTGATCAGCAGGGTGAGACCATATATCAGGGGTTGCAAGAAACCTGTCGTACCTGAATGCTCCCGGCAAATCCTGATAAAGCATTGGATACACCATGTGCGATGAGTTCTCGGTCCACATCAACATTGTCCACTCTAGTAGAAAATCCTAGAGCCGGGACATTGATTGGTACGTGGAGGACGCCAAAAAAGGTCAAGGCGAACATCGCGGGTACAGTTGACGCAAGCGCTTTCCAATCAACTGCCTGAAAATCTGTAGCGTGTAAGCTCGATATCAGAGATAGAAAGAAGACACCTACCGTATAGGGTGTAGAAATGATAGAAGGGTTCACCCGCTACAGGGGCTTCGAAGACCCAGCCCGTTTGCCTCAGTTCGTCCAACCGGAGGTTCGGAATAACGGCAACAAAAAAGTAAAAAACTGCTGGTATCATCATAAAATAACACGGCACAAAGAGTGTATGTTTGATCCACTTCTGTAGAAACATCAGAAGGATTGCAAGAAATAAAGGAACAGTCCAGAGGAAAACAGTGTCAAAATGCACGAGCTTTAGTAGGGTCGGTATATTGTATTCCAGATTCCCGTCCAGTCTAGCCGACACTTCTAGACCTGTAGCGACAAGAAACCAACCCACACCACCGATACAGCCCACTAGAATATGGCGAGGAAAGAAGCCAATGAGAGAGCCAAGTTTGCAAAGCCCCATGGCAAAAAACACCAAGCCAGTTACTATTGAACTAATCGCGTAGGATAGAATTGTTGTTGCTATTACTGACTTTGGGTTTTCTTCTCCAACCTGTGTGAGAATAGTGAAAGCCATTTTGTGGAAGAACGGAACAACTTCGATCTAGATTTGTTCAGCGCCTTTTTTTTTTGTATAGTTGGGGAAGCATAACAAACCATCTCTGAACCTATTCCGCCTTTGAAGACACTGCCACCACATGAGAAAACCAGCTGGGAGACAATACAACTGACATAGAACATGGATATCCCGTCAGGACCCAGGTCTGCAAAGATTGGCTGTCCGAGTGGAAATAAAATCATTCCTAAAAGACATTAACGGTTATACCGAAAGAGACATGAGAAGCTAGCTTGTTACCATAAGACAGCGCATCTAAGATATTAAGTAGTAGCCCTAGTATCACGGAGGGAAAGTAGCCGATTGGCTCCAGAAAGCCTCTCCGCCAGATCGCTTTTCTGTCCCAGCTCTTTAAATTCGTTGCTCTTCGTAACACAACCAATCCGTTGTCCTTTGGCCACGCCAAGATCTTATGCGCCTTAGCCAATGAACCATTTCGGGTGGGGGTTTGACTTTCAAGATCACGAGTGCCATTGCGGCGTATTTGCTCCGTTTGGGCCGATGTGGCCTTGCATAGTAGTGCGGTTCGCTCGTCAGCTGTTGGGGAAGCCTTCCGGTCCTCATTCGCGGCAAAAACCCGACCCCGTTGACTGTGATGCACTCCCTCTTTGGGAGCCTTCCTAGCTTGTTCAGCTTCTCCGTTCGGAGAATTTCGTAGTAATTTCGTTAGCGAAGACGTTGTATTGGATCTGCTGGAAGTAGCAGGTAAGCTATCTGGAGATGACGGCTCTGACTCTTCGTGAATAGCCTCTTCCAGGTTTAGCACCGCGTGGGTGGCATTTTCTGAGTCTTCGGACCCCTTGGGGGGGCTAGGTACAGAGCCGGCGTCATGCCGTGGAGTGCTCCCAGCTGACGGACCAGCATCTGACAATGCAAATAAAGCAAATTCAGCGGTTTGCTCTCGTACTCCTTGGGATGAATATTGAGCAGTGTCGGCGTGCCCTAGAAACATTCACTTTCAAAGTTCGACAAATAATATTGGTGTTGTGGGGGCTGATGTCATACCTGGCGAGCCATAGTAAGAAAGGTGGTAGAAAGACCTAGCTGGCTGCTTCTGCAACCCAGAGGAAGGCATCGTACCTGCTGGAGATGGCACACGCTGGCTTCCGTGTATCGAATTGTCGAGCGAAGTTCTGTTTTCTTCTGCAGCATCATCAGTATGTGACAGGTGCGATCCCCGAGAGCGACTCCTCCGGCCCCCAAAGAACGAACCAGACATCCCGCCTTTAGATGCGACTAGAACGTCTGCCGCATAAAATGGTCGATGCTATTCTATTCGGTAACAGAAATCCAATTCGTTCTCAATCATAAGCAAGCGAGAACTTCATGCTAGCAACCTAGACAGCTTTTTTGATAGCCTGACTTAAAACAAGTCACGACCAATTGAGAGAGTGAATGTACGTAACAGGAACTGAAGACTAGTATGTATATAAGAAACGAAGAGATGGAGAGATGAGCCGCATACTCATAGGGGAGGGGAACGTTTAAACGTCACATTTATTTCTGCTGGGTCCTGTGCTGGGCTTGTTGAGTATCGAGAACAGAACTTCTGTGGAGCACCAGCTTCGATGCGGTTTAGCGGATGGAAACCCGTCGTCACTGCAAACTCTGACATCCAAGCCTGATCCATGCTCAGAAAAAGAGGAGATCCTCGTGGTATGTGCGGAATAGGATAGAGGATTAAGCAGAGAGAAACGGGGTCCATCAGCAATGGAGCTCTGCAGCGAATGGAGTTTGTGGGATCGATGCATGCTTTGTTTTTGCTTCAATTTGGCTTGGCATTGCATTGCACGGGTCTGAGGACTGTCTGCTTGTCACTCCGAACACAAGCGGAAAATCTTCCAAGATTACGACGGTCTTGCGCCATATTGCCAAATCTCGTCACCAGTGCTCTACTACGTACAACATGCTTAGCCTCCATACTTCGTGTTGCCACCTACTCGCATTGCTTGTCATACCAATTGAAGAGGGCTCCAATCGAGACGACACATGGAGCTCACGCGCGATCAGATGGAAGGGGCATTTTTAGGTCTGGATGCGGGCCGTTGGGCAAATTTCCATGTGCCGTCAGGGTTCGGAAAAACTTTCATTGTCAGCCGCCACGATCTTGCGATGCTACTGCATACTGCAGCATGAACGAAAGCACAAGCCGTTCGGAAAAGAGTAGGCACCCATCTTCGCGGCTTCGGACCAGAGCGCTTGAAACATGTATTGGGCTGAAATGCGGGGAAGGTATATGGGATTTCTTGTTACCGCAAAGAACGACTGGTCGGGTACAATACTCCGGACTACGGACGACGGATCATACTATTCTTTACATTCCATCAACGCAACGCCACCGCGAATTTCGTTGGCTAATGTCCCCACAGGCCGTTTTCCGCACTCTATCCCGTAAGGGTATGGACTCAGCTGAGCCGTTGCAGATATCCTTGGGCTATCAATCGCCCAACGTCTCCCTGCCGGACATAGAATTGACTATTCTTGCTTAGGGTGATGGCACTGTGGCGAGTACGGCATATATTAATTACCTGAATCCCACAGAAATAGAGAAAGTTTAGCCTGACTTACCCGTACTCTGTTTGGATCTCTCCAGCATCCTTCAAAACCCGAACATCGATGAATAAGTCTCTTGGCGGCTCGAGGGATCCCGTGAGGTCGATATCAGTCCACTGTCCCTTGTATGCAGCAAGCAGGTCGCTAAATTGCCTCACGTATTCCTCCTCCTCGGGACTAAGGGAACTGGTATTCCCTGCATCTGCACCCAAGCTTGTGCCGTTCGTAGACTCCGCTCCGTTAGCATTCCGAACTTCCTGCTGTTGTGCTTGTTCAAGTACGTCGCTCCCGTTCCAGCACATTTCCTCAAGCTTGCCTGCCCGCACTCTATGGTAAGCTAGTAGACACCTTTTATTTCTTCGCATGCAAAGGTGATCGACCAGCAGTGCGCACGCAGTGGCAGGCTCTGTAGAGGGGTCGAAATTGCCTTCAAATGGCTCAAGGATTGTTGTGACATCTTTATCCAAGTCTCTCACCTCACGTGTCACCGCGCGAACAATCTCGGTCTGGTATGGCGGAAGATGCGCGAGTGATTGAGTCCGTTTGGCATGTTGGACCTATGGCACTCAGTTCAAGCATTCGCTCGTGTCCAACGGAACACTGACCAGCTTGTTTGAAAGTTCCCCATACATTGTTCGTCGTTGATCTAGATATCTAATCGAGGATTATTTGCTTGTGAGAGAGTTTGTAGTATTGTAGCGCTAAAAACTTGTCTCGGTTTTATCGAGACCGAATGTCGGAAACAAAAGTCGGGAGCAGCTAGATGTCTTCCTTCCCTTTGGTGAAGCAACTACTGACATCCTATCACCGTGACAAATAGCTGTAGTAATATGCCTTACCGTCACTGAGCAAGCCCTGGATGAATGGATCCAGTGTTAGTAAGAAGGTCTTTAGTTTCGCAGAGTCGTGGGATACCGAGTTAACAGGGGCGGTCGTTTCCGATGTTCGGGATCCAACGTTCATGATCGACTTGTCCGGAGACTCGCCGTCGGTCTCATAACCCCAACGCTTATCACTTCCATACATGTGGAAGCCTGCAGCAACTAGAACACACTGTCCATGGAAGTATTGATGTGGCTATCCACAGCGATCTATGATACCACGGACGACTCGGAGGGCATCAAAAAACGCAATGAAGGAACGGCATTACTCACGGCAAAGCTCGGTGCTATTTAATGGCGTTACTGTTCAAGCACATAACTTCAAGCTGACCGACAGTTTGTATTGTCATGGAATGAAAGGATAGAGTAACTTTAGCCTGTGGCCGATGGACAAGATTGGGTATTTATTTTCATTTACCTACGTTGCTCTACTTTTCCCTCTCCCCAGGAAATCCAAACATGGCCAAAAAATTGATATCCATTTAGTTGACCGCCTAGTTAACCCAGCTTCAGCGATATCTTAAACAAAATTCGTTAATGAAGGACAGGCACCCGGTCACAAAAACAAATAAGGGAGCATAACGCCGTCAAGTAGTTACTTTGAAAGAGCCTGAAGGATTGCGTCAAACGAAGCCAACGTTAAAAGCACATTAACGCCATAGATAGCCAACCCTAACACCAATTTAGCAGGCCAGGGCCAGCCATCTTAAGAAAACCACGCCCTCTAGCTCCAACTCCAAGGCAGATCTTATCTTTCTTGCCATTTTCTTCATATACAATTTCGTCTTGGATCTCTCTATCCTCCACAGAAAATTGATTTCTCATTCTCTCGTTTTGTCGTCCATCCACTTGTCATACTCTGAGCCTGGATCTAGCTCTTCAGTATCTCCATTCATATGCCATTGTTCATGTTCGTTGCCGTTTTCCTGATGGAGTCCATAGTCCATGAGTCTTTGCTCGCTTGAATGGTACTCATGTGGCTGCCGATGATCGGTACCTGGGTGTGAATCCAGGTAGTCGTGAAGGCCCTCTGATGCAATGTTCTCTACAGCATAGGGCGAAGTAAACTGGGCATTAGACATGTGACCCATGAGACTGCCGCTGAGAGAAGCCATGCTCTCTTCGTTGAAACAGTCATCTGACGCTGCGACAATATTTTGGCTGTCGTATTCGAGGAGCGAGGGATCGACTTTCATGTTGTCAGGACTGTTGACAAACGACATCCGCATCAGATCGTAATGCTGTCCGCCGGGCAAACTGATTAGCGGTGGTGTTCCAGCATAGTTCATCCCAGGGGTTTCAGTCTTCCGCATGGTCACGTCCTCAACATTCGGTGCCGAGGTATTTGGACGGATTGTTGCTTGGTAGTAATGGCCATAAAGGCCTGCTGTATCCATTGCAGCCGGCAGAGGCTTTCCTGGATTGGTAGCCTGGTATGATGACTTGTTCAGACCGTTTCTGGTGTCCAGAGATCGATGACGATGCTGACCTCCCAGACCGAACATACTGTTCACAGGGTAACCTGCCTCCTTCCCATACTTTTTACTTTGCTTGCCCTTCTTTTTTCTTTTCGTTCGTGCCTCGACACTTCTCCCGTAGTCCTCATCGGGATCGTTGAGATCGCTAGGCTCAGAATCCTCCCCATCACCGGAGAACTTCCTCTTGGTGTTTTGTGCTTTGCTAGGGGAGAACTTGTAGCCAGGGTGAGCATTTTGGTGATTGGTCCGCTCTATCTTTGCAAGATCATTGTACTTCTCACGAATCTCTGAGGACTCCAGTGGCCAGCTTACACCACTAACAGACGATACTACCTGATGATTGTTCTGAAGACACCACAACTTCGTCCGCTCAGCATATGCTGAGCGGTACAGCATGAAGGAATTCATGGGTCTCGTAACATAGCCATTTCGTTTCTCCACCTCTTGTCTGCGCACTTCAATAGGTCTGTTCACCCATTCCTCCATGTCACGTACTGGAATATGGTCGAACCCATTTGTCAATTCGCTCAGGGGAGCACTAAGTCGGGGAACCTTTGGTTTATCGCTTTTCCCTTGCTTGGCTGTCTTTTTCATCTTGGGCGATCTCGCAACCCGGCCTCCGATCGCCCCTGTATCCTGTCTTGTTCCAATCGGACGGCCACTTCGAGTTCGTCTGGTCCCCTGGCTTTGAAGCGATGGAGCGGGCGTCGGAGGAGAGCTGAGATATGGACCATCTTGGAAATACTAGTGCAAGACCTGCTCAGCTTGGTAACCGACTGGGGAGATGCTACTTGGCTTACCGAATGTTCACTAGATGGCAAATCAGGTAGTTCATTATTCTGGGATTGATAAAGGCCCATGTTTGAGACAGACTGATGGTCATCCTGTAAGAACGGTCAGGCTTGGATGACGGCGTACCGTGAGGAAGAACTGGAAAGGACGCTTACGTATTGGACACCAAATCCTTCATTGTTGGAATTTTCATGGTACTGAGAGAATGTCTTCTATAAGACGGATCAGAACCGTGGTGGCTTGTAGCTGGAAGAAATCTCACATCAAAATCACCCAAGCTGCCAGAAGTGCTATTCTCTTGGGTCAAAGCCTGCGGATTCTCGGAATATTCAGCAATTCCATACAAGGGTCCTGATGCCTGTCTAGTTACATTCCGAGTGTTCAGCGGCCGTTGCGCCGGCGCCGGCGATGTATGTTGTGCATAACGACGGAGTTCATAGCCAATGCCATAAGCAGCTGTCCCTCCATTTGGGTATTGAGTAGCCAGGTTAGGATGTTCGAGGTTAAGGGAGCCGTATTGAAGCTTCCCAGGCTTGGGGTATTGCGGCGACGATATGTGTTGCTTAACCATGTCTGCGACTGATATTCCCTAGGACTCTTACTGAATGAAACCCGAAGGAAGTTGATACGAAATACGAAATACGATCCCGAGGCCGATAAAGGAGTGATCTGGTTGAAGATTCTGCGATTTTTCTGCGGTTTGACACAATCCCCCTATCGAGCAAGAGGAGAGTCTTTATCGACAGGCGGGCTGCGGACGCTTTGATTTTGCTATTATCTAACGATTTTGTCCACAATTCTGTCGGTGAATTATTTATGTGGGATGAGCCGGAACTGTTGATGGCCCTTAGGGTAAGGTTGAGCTGAGAGAACTGTTTGACTCTGTGCTGACGGAAGCTTTGCTTTATGGGATTGTTGACAGCCTTCTGAGTAGACTGGTTCGCCAGTGGAAAAATTTAAGAGTAGTTCATCTGAACTTGTTGATTTTAGGGTGGACTCCCTCAGATGGATGTAGGCGTGTGTGGGTGTGGAGGATGGGAGTGTCGTTTCTTTGGCAGCAGGCGGGGGGCCAACAAGCAATGTTTAGGATGAACTGCTCGCAAATACCCGTCCTACAGCATGTCGACGGCTAGAGCCCTGGTGCTGAAGCAAGCGGCTAGAGGTGCCCAAACACCACTGCGACCGCAGCCTATCGATCTAATGCAGGTCCTTTAGAGTCAACGTGGTCTTATGTCGTTCTTTGTCTGACTATGTGAGGCAAGTGTCAGAGGGGGCAGATCTAGAGACAGCACCAAACGCTCCTACGTCAACAGGCAATCCTTTGTTCCAAGCAGACATATCTCAGAGCGTGGCGTTCTCGCTACCTATAGCAAGCATAACCACGCAGAATTGAGGATGGCTAGTGGAGGTTGAACAGCTGTTCTCAGAGAACAGGCACCTGGAATTGAACCACACCATCTTAACTTGAGCTCTGGGAAAGGTTACTACTTCTCATCTCACACTTTCGACGTCAATATAGATTGGCTAGATCTCTACCCCATACTTTTAGCACAATTCACATCTCCACGCACACCGAGCATCTAATACCTAACAAGGTATACGTTTTCAGTACAGTCAAAAACAGTGCCACTCCGCAGAGACCCATACTGCTTGCTAATACTAGCACCACCCTGATCAGCAACTGGGTTCCCCGTAACGGCATCTCGACTGCAAACGAGCAGTGGTGAGCTCGAGCCTGGAGACGCTGCTGCGCTCTTCCCCCCAAACCTCCCTAAGCACTCTTCCCTGTTCGCGGCTATAGCGGTAAGCCGCTCATAGGCCAGTCCCTCGCTCGCTGAACACACTCGCCCCGACGGACGGATGGCATGCCTGTAAGCTTGAGTAACACCGTGGCAATATATGAAGCTAATGTGCCGAGGTGTGCACTGAGGTGCAGAGTAGGTGCACCGAATACTGACCGAGTCGTCACAGGCACACTCACACATCAACATTCCTCGCTTCTCCTATCAAGTTTAGCGCATTTGGCAAGCACACACAGCGTCTGAATCCGGCACTCTTGCAAATCCTTCCTATTACATTCGGAGCACGTTTGTATGGTGACATCTCCTTCGCAATGAGTCGGGAGCGTGCATTTCGGCTATGCAGATTACAACGGAAGTGACGGAAAGCGGTGGGGCCGCTTCAACTTGGAGCTTCAATATTATGGAGGCCTGGCTAGATCTCCATCTCACAGAAACGGCGGAATCTGGCACTGCCATACCAGATCCACGGCAAATTAAGTTTCCTGGCTAGGGCTGGCCAACCATGTTTGCAATACGGTCACACCGAACATGTTTGGCCACCCCTAGCTCAGCAAGTAAAGACCTTTAACCCAGAACGCCGGGACGCCGGAAAAGTATCTAGGGCTTGTGCTCTGTGTATGCTGATTGCGGACATTCGCTAATCTCTCGTGAGTGCACGGTTTCTCTGCGGTACCGCCTTGGTCCAACCACCACTGGCTCAACTGGCCCCCTTGCATCTGCCAAGAAAATCCGACCTTGAACCTTCCCGTCGGTAACTTTGTTGATGGTGTCTAACAACAATCGAGAAAGGGTTGATCGTTTACGGTGATTTATTTGTCTGCTCTAGTTCATTGACAAGAGAGCGGCCTCCCCACATCTCCTCGAAAGGCCTAAAGTTTTGTTGCTGAAATTTAGATCCCGACTGTGGTCATCGATATCCTGACCTCTTGCTCCAGATCTCTACGCCTAAAATCTAACGATATCAACAAACAGAACCTTGTCGGAGGAATAAGGAGGCACCATGACAGCTCCACAAAAACCAACGTTGAAAAATCTCAGAATTGCATGCGAGGGGGCGTTTAATTCATTACCGGGCCTAAGATTCTCTTGATTACTCTTCTTTTCTTAATCTGCTGGATGCTTACGGCAGTGGAAACAGCCAAAAACAATAACAGTCGATAGAACACCCCCCTGGAAAATATTCTCTGTACTGACAACTCCTCGTAAGAAGTAGAGACCCACAGTTATCAGACAAGCTTGAAGGGAGAACATATGTGGGGAAATAATTAGTCAATTTTTTTTCCTCTCTATTTTGTGGAAGCAATTCTACTACAGACTTATTACATCACCCATCAGTCTGTCGAATAGCTTCTTTTTGTACGTTCTCTACTTCATCTACTAGAAGGCTAAAACGCATTGAGAATTAATACTGGGCATACGGTATCTTATTTCGACTATTCACAGAGGCAAAAAAGTCTATGAAACAGCATCAATATCTCCATTCGCGTCTACTCATGCATTTCGTGCCTATACAGTGCCTCACCGAACCGCCCTGCTCCAGAGAAAACAGCGACTACAAAATTCAGCCAAGGCCTCCTGCCAACACCAATCAAATGTCACTATTTCTTAGCTCTCCGCGGAGAGCACGTGGCGAAAACAGAACAGGGATGTGGGGAAGCCAGAAAGACTGGTGCTTAGGCCCAAATCGATACGCCTTCTGAAACCGCCAGCTGATCCGTATCTAGCTTCTAGCTACAATCTCCAGATTCATCAGTCTAGTGCTGGTGAACCAGATGGCCATTTGAGCATAATTGCTCTGGCGTCATCCCCTTGCTCGGTGGGCACAGGTCCTGCTGTCTTGGTGGTGGCGATAGCGACGCCACAGGTGGCAGAACTGGCGTCCCACTAACGTTGTGACTCGATAGCGGTCTCGACGGCGTAATTTTCGTAGGCGAAAGCCCTGACACAGGTGGAGGTATAGCAGAAATAGATCCAGATGAAGATGGATGATAGATCTGATGTAGTGGGGATGTTGACCATAGGTAGTCAGCTCCATTGGTCGCAGAACGAGGACTAACGGATGGGGGAAAGCCCCATGTGGGAATTCCTTTGTTCCCCTGTGTCGGAGATATGGGTGGGTACGTCTTTGGCGGCACTCCATTGGAAGACGTAAGCTTTTGCCTCTCTTCACGGAAGATGGTTTGGCGCAAAGCCGGATTTGAATGTGATTGAGATGACATTAGGGTTCGAGAAGCGGTATGTGGAGGCGGAGAGTTCCGTGCATGTCCGTACGTAGTTACTCCGTTCGTGTAAACCAACTTAGCTGCTGATGCCGTCGATTTATGTCCTTCAGAGGGCTGTATACTGCCACTTGGTGTGACCGAGGAGCTTGCTCTCTCTCCTGAGCTACGGGCCGCGGGATCGGACCGTTGCGGGTCGATGCCGTAGTCCAGTACCTTCAGTGGCGGGGGTGAGATGTGATTATCTTGATTCTTTTGCATATTCTGGTCTTCTATGACTCCATTGACTTGGGGACCGGAGCGCACCGCAGGGGACAAGGAGGAGCCGAGTCGAAATTTGAGAGTAATTTTTGGGCTATTTGCTGATTTTATCTCGTCTTCGATACGCCGCTTGCAGGTTTTACAGATGAATTGAAAGTCGGTCCGCTCAGCTTCCTCTTGACTGATCCCAAGACAGGCACTGTGTTGCCAGACATTGCACTTCTCGCACGCGACGCTATGAGAGCCGTCATCCTGTAATGAGGTCAGACCGAAAGCAATAGATGCTATAGGGGACTAAGTGCCTACCAAATTCTCGCCATTGACGCCACAAACCGAGCAGTCAAAAATCCAATCCTCTTCTTGTGTGTATTCTTCAAGCGCTTGCTTGTGCTTCTCAATTTCTGACTTTAGCTTCCTTTCTGACTTTCGACCTTCCCCAGTCTCCAGCTTCTTGCTGTCTTCTGATAGATTCGCGAGTTCCTCCTCGTGCAAAATCCTCTTCACCTCTCGCTCCTTGAGTCGTCGCTCGCGAGTCAAAATGCGTGATTCTCGATCCTAGGGGGGAAATGAGAATGGTTACCCAGCTGTGTTAGGTTTGCAAATCCTACCTGATCCATTCTCTTCAGCATCTCTTGCTCCTTCCTCGCCATGACTAACTCGGCCTGTCTTTTCCGCTCTGCTTCCATCGCCTCCTCCTCCCCCTTCTGCTTCTCCAGCTTGCTGGCGATTCTACTCGACCGCTTTGCCGTGGCCAATTTCTCAAGAGCAAGTAGCTCTCTCTCCCGCCTAACCTCCTTCTTCTTTCTCTCCTCAGCCTGTTGTTCCAGGACTGGCAGAACATCTGTGACCAGGGCGTTGTGCAGCTCCTTCTCGTCTGGGTGTTTACTTCGGCGAATCGACTCAATAAAGTCTTTGAATTCTTGCAATGTGACGGCCACACACTCCCACTTCATTCCACCAAAACCATCATCCTGGTCATCAGCCTCTACCCCCCCAATCTCTTCCTCTTCCAAATCATTCCCACTATCTGCTGCGACTCCAGATATCTTCCTGCGCTTACTGGTACGAGCAGCAGCTTTTGCCTTCTTGGAATTTTTCTTGAGTTTTGGCGCTGGCTGAGATGGCGGAGGCGGGTCCGTACGTCGATAAAGCCGATTATCATCAAGAATGAAATATGTGCGCTCTTTCGAATCCCACCCTGTTGGCTCAATCCGCTATTGCTCTCGGGTGTCAGCAAGTTTACTTTCACTAGATTATAGCGATGTGACTCCTACCCAATCAATTTGCTCCGTATCTTTCTGTTCAGGCATTCTCTCTCGAATTCGGTCGCTGTGAATCATCGTCCATTGTGAAAGCTGGTAGAGAACCCGGATCTAGTTGTCAGGCAGAGCTTAGCAAGCCGATCGTCACTCTGCATTGAGAGCGTAAAAATAGAATGACCGACCTTTGTGAATACATCAAACTCAGAGAATTTCTTTGGGATCTCCTCATCTCCAAAGGGATTGTGCTTGGGTAGCCTCGCTTGATACTGACGTCGCGTATATTCGTCAAACAGATCCTGGCTGCTTAGAGGATTAGATGGCACATTGAGATCTTCTTAAAACTGCACTCACGTCAGACCACGATGCGAGGATACAAACTTGAGAAGAGCTAAGCCTATCGCAGAGAGCGTCTCCGAATGTTGTGGCTTCAATATCTCAGTTTCAAGATCCTACGTGAATGATTCTCATTAGTCCCGCTCCTCGATACTCTTCGTGAATAGATGGGCATATGTCATAACTACAACACGCGTAGGATATAGCCACCTCAATGTCCAAGTCCTGGTCAACTTTTATAGCTTTTCCAAAGATGAAAATGTACTGCCCGAGATTGGCAAATTCCCACATACTCCGGATGCGATCCAGAAGACCTGGCTCATCTGGAACGCATCCAGTCTCCATCTCCTGTCTCACCCGTTTCCTCGAAACCATGATGCTGCTGTTGAGGTGGTTGTTCTTGCGTGTGGAAAATGAAGGAGTACGGGGCAAGGCCAGGGGATAAAAGGCAACGCGAGGGCCCGATGCCTCCTTCCCTTCGCAGTGAATTGTTGATACGACAGCAGAGGGTAACGGAGTTACAGGAACAGACGAAATCGCGTGTCTGAATAGTGGACTTGTTGCCCTGAGCACGGTAAAACGCGTGGTTGATTAGTTTTAATACCCGACAAGGTTCGTGTGGAAATACATTGGACATTTGAACTTTTGGAGCCGCGCGCTCGAATTGATGACACACGCCAATAACACATCACGTGCACGGTACTCCGTATGTGGCAAAATGCCATCTCAGCCACAACACACTGTGCATGGCGAATTCTGTATACAGATGCAGTCCTTCCACCCAGTGATCCATGTGCCGGGGAAGTTCGCCGGGCATGCCTGAAGCATAAGCATCCGCAATAGGCCTTGAAGAAAGGCCTTGGCGATGTATAGACCAGCGATGATCTGCAGCTGGACGAATCCTGGACATTCTGTGCATGGTATTGTGTACGGAGTACGGAGTAACACGATATGTCAGTGAAATAGCCTTCGAAAACTGAGGGTCTCGATGCCTTTCCACAATGCCACCCGCTGTGAAGCTACTCAGCTACTGATATCTTTTTTTGAGAAAAATGAAATTGTTTAATTGCTAGAAGAGCCGAGAACCCTCTAATTATACTACGTTAATGGGTAGCTCAATGATTCCCAGGCCGATCCTAGGCTTATCCGAGATCGACGACAACTCCAATATACCGCCTAAAGCGTTTCCGTCTAGCGGCAACATTACCATCCGATGGTTGACCGTACTCGACTAGAAGAGCTGTAAGAGCATCACCTTGTTTGTGTTAGTAAAACGGGGCTATTTTATACCATTAAAAGTCTTACCATTGAGGCGAGCAACGTCCGTGAGTGTTTCAGGAAATGTATTTGGGATTTGGTTATCTTTCGTAAAAATTGGGGACAGCTGTGTTGTAGTGTTTGAAATAGTGGCATTTGAAAGTCTCCCGATAGTGCTTTTATCACTGTAGAAAAGCTTCACGTCAGTTGACAGCAATAGAAATAGAAGTGAAACTTACGCGGCGTCTAAACGAGTCTCTAAACGCTGGAAACCACCTTGAATCATCTGGACCAGCTGCTGATGCTGCTGTTGCATCTGCTGCTGTATCTGCTGCTGCTGTTGCTGCATCTGCTGCTGTATCTGCTGCTGCTGTTGCTGCAGCTCCTGAATTTGCCCAACGATCAGAGCACCTTGATTGATTGCAGGGACGTTCCGCAAAAGAGAAAGCTGCTGAGCTACGTCCGCAACCCCTCTTTCGAGAACTTCGAAATCTGGTTGCGCCATGGTTGTCTGTTTGAATGTGGATGGATGGATGAGGTGAGAGTGAGGTGAAGATGAGGTGAGTGAGAGATGAGGGTGAGAGGTGAGGGTGAGAGGTGAGGGTGAGAGGTAATCCTTCCCTAAAGGGAAATCGGAGTTACAGTACAATACGGAGTACATACTATCTGGACGTCACCACTTGACTCCGCAGCAAAAACCCAGCGACACCCCGTTTTCTTGCGGGCGCCGAACGTATCTACACTAAGATATTTTAACTTTAAAGGCTGAGTTTTTACTGCAAATAGTGTAGGTTTACCATGGTATAATTCAGATGTTTCCCGAGCCTGGTGCTGTGGTTCTGTAGCGACTTTCAGCGTATTCAGGCTCTTGGACCCTGACTGTATATCCAGGGATCCTGGAGAATCTGCGTGCGAGTCTGAAAATCGCTTAGCATTCCCGGTCTCCTGCTCCTTCGCGGTCCGAAGCAACCCCGCGCATGCAGAATTTCGACTTGCTGCTTGAATAAATCGAGAGGTTCCAATTGCTTCGTTCTTCCAAAGTATTACTTTCACTGTAGATTTCAATCGCATGGTCGCTAACTACAAGACGCTGCTCTCTCGCTGACCCTCGGCCTTTTGCGCCGTAATAAAAGTTTATCCGATCATATCCTCGTCTAAACATCATTCTCGCCAGGCGAAAATCAATGTCTTTGTGCAGTACTGCGTACTGATTAGCACCGATGATTTGGTACTTGTTATATCCGTTTCGAGGGTGTGCCTACCTCCCTCCGATTCCCCTGAAACTGTTGAAATGCTTCATAAAATGGTATCATCTCAAGGCTTGCTGACACCCAACCCGGAAGCACGACTGAACCGCCTGTTCTAAGTCCAGCCCACCCGATCCGGAATTTCTTCTCACGCCATGGCAGCATTGTCGCCCGTCGACCTGTTCATTGGATCCTCATATCTACTGTTACTGCGATTGTTCTCTGCTATCCCACTATATTTCTCCAATCCAATAACTCTACTACCGGCCTTCCCTATCATGTCTGGACATCAGCTCAACCTTTGGAAGGGATCCAGAGTACGCCGGACATTGCGATAAGACGAGCGTGGGTTCATGGAAGCTTTATGCGAGCGGTAGAGCCGGAAGTCCTGATCGAAGCCTTGCGTATCCAAGAAACACTGCTCGGGCCAAACTCAAGTTGCGGGCACCTGCGACACGTAGACGATCCTGCTACAGAAACCCTGGAAGGTCTCACGGCGGCTTTCAATTATGATTCACCGGATGCTCCGGATTCGTTTTTCCACTCACCACTCTTGTATTGGAACTGTTCTGTTCGCGCCATAGATGCGGACCATGATCTCTTCGAGACGGTCAACAAGCGTTCTCATAGTGTCTCATCTGTCGGCCTTGCAATGCGGCATTCATCCGTCTTTGCTGGCAAGACATTTTCCAAAGACAGGTTGATAGCTGCGGACGCCTTGGTCATCACTCTCTTTCACAGAATTGATCCCAAAATTGGAGATTTGTGGGATAATCGAGCAGAAAAGCTTGCGAAGGATGCTACAGGGAGATGGATGTTGTACCCTGTCGATGGAAAGATCAAGCACTTCCGCCTTTACGATTTTCGCTTTGAGCCGATGAGCCTCCAGGAGGACATCGTGCTAGGCGGCGCGTATGTGTGTATGGCGGGTTATCTAATTGTCTGTCTGCTTAAGCTTAGGGCCGTCAAAAGTAAGCTTGGATTGATAGCAACGGCCGTTGCACAGGTATGTTGACGAACGGCGTCCCATAGATATGCGTTCTGGGTGCTGATCCTCGAGCGCAGATAGGGATCTCGATATTTTCCAGCTTTACTATATGCGCGCTCCTCGAGGTGGATTTATCGCAGATACCAAGAGAATCATACCCATTTGTGGTTTTGGCAATTGGGATCGAAAATATGTACGCAGGTCCCTTCTATATATCCAGTGCAAGGCGATCAGGTCACGCCACTTTTCGCTATTTTTGTAGCCCCTGTAGTATGGCGTTCTTCGGTCCCCCACACGCACAACTCGCAGAGACCTTCACAGCGATGTTATTGATACTATATCCATAATACTGATGCTAAATCCTTAATAGGTTTCGACTCATCAATGCTGTGCTCATAATTCCTCCCGAATCCCCTACCGTTTCTCGCATATCCACTGCCCTTGGCAACATCGGTCATCTCTCCCTTGCCGGAGCTGTGCAGAATCTCACTATCCTCTGGCTTTTGTCAAGGGTTGTTTCCCATGGGGTTGCAGCATTTTGCTTATTTTCCTCCATTGCTCTAGTGTTTGATTTCTTCTTTCACCTTACCTTCTTCCTAGCAGTCTTGAGTGTGGATGTACAGAGAATGGACTTGCAAGACTCGCTCGCTCGAGTGAATCTCATCCACGACAGCAACAGGGCGATTGAGACAGGAAAGCAGAGGTGGTCGGCTGCTCTCTTGCAAGGTAGACTTCCCTTTAGCACCAGGGTTGCCGGAACGGCAATTATGGTCTGTTTCGTGATGGCCCTTAATTGGCACTTTTTCGATAACTACAGTCCAGTCCAGACATTTTCACGGATGGTGAATCTGTTCTGGTTCAATGAGTCAGTCAACGCTTCGGAAACTCTGACGACATTGACAATACCAGTGAACCAGGCGAGAAGTCCAACATCGTGGTTGCGACTGCAAGACCACGATACCGCGAAGGAGGTTATTCGGGCTGTGAAGCCTCATGCTCATAGTCTGGTCGCACAGGTTTATGACCCTTTAGTCTTTGTTATCAAGGGCGCTAATCGCGATCAACCGGGCGACGTCAAAGCTATGTTTCCATATACACTTATTCCCACTATGTCTGATGCAACAAGAGAGCATATTTTACCGTTTGTCTTATTCGTAGTCTTGGCCATGTCCACGATAACGCTGCTGGTGAACTACCTCCTCTGGGATGAAATTTCCGACGACGTAACGGAAGCGCCTAAGACTGCAGAATCCGCACTATCAATAAAGACCTACAGCGGGGATCACGCACTGGACATTGTCATGCTCTCTGCGTCGGCGACAGGCATTCTTGCATCTGTTGGGTTAGACCGCCGAATCCTGGTATGGAATCTTATGACAGGATGGAGTGCCAATGTTACTGGAAAGTTTCAATTAATGGAGACACAAGAGGCGTTTTGGCCTGTTTCCGCCATTGTGCTTGACGATTACTCACATTGGCTGGCTATATGTTCCCGGTCTGGCTTGATCTCGTTCTGGAATTTTCAACACCAAAGCGTTGCACAGCACGTCGATGTAAATGCCGGCGAGCTTCAGCCCAGTGCGTTCTTCTTCACTCCTGAACGCGACACACATGGCACCAGATTCGTTATAGTCAAAGCAGATGGCTGGGTGATTGAGGTAGACCTCCGCACTCTTGATGTTTCCCAGCAGAGGACCTGCCAAGGCAAGGTTGTCTCGGCCGTTCTTATCCCAAGGCCGTCACTTAAGGTTGTAACAGCTTCAAAAGGCGGCTGTATGTGCAGTACAGTACTAGGTAGGGATGGAAACGGACGGGAGAAGGAGACATTTGAAGTTGGGGAACATCGCCAGTTGGACGAAAAGAGCTTCTTGCCTGTGAGTGCGACTCTCTCACTCCCGGCACTAAGGATGTTGTTGGTAGTCGGAAACTGTGAGGTCAAGCTTGTCGATCCCCAATCTGCAGCTATAATCTACAGATTCAAAACCAGTCAGATCAAAGTGAATTCGCTCCGTGCCATCCATTCCCAACGACACTCGTGTTCGACATGTGGCACCGGATTCGGCGTGTCTTCGTTCTCCTTGCTCTATACGGAGAGCGAGACGCACAATTTCGCTATGCATACATTCACCCCTAACGGCAAGCACAGAAACGTGATCTGTCTTCACAGGACAAAGGATCCGACGGAGAGCAGATGTCAAGATTTCCATAGTGCGACGCAGACGCTACACCGGATGCACGGCGCCAGCGTCTGGGAAGCCACGGCCGCTAATAGCGCTATTGGGGTTCGGAGAAAGGTGGGTTTCCTACACAGCCGGGACTATGCTGCTCTCCACGCATCCTCTCGCGGCCAGCTGCGAAGGCGCAGAGGCCGAGAGCCAGAAGCAACTAAACCCGGTATAGAAGATGACTACGAGTGGGAAGCCTGGACGATGTCTGCTGGTGGAGAAGTCAACACTTATCCTATCCCTACCAGATCTGTAGGTGGCGAGCTTTTTGTCAGCAAAGTCGGTCCGATCTGCAGGGTTGGGAAGCGTTCGGCGGCGGTGGCATTCGGCAATTGCATCAAGTTGCTGTTGGCGGGTAATGAGCGATTTGGCGATCTGGAGAACGGAACTGAGGACTCGTTCTTTACAGCGGCAATAGGGCATCGTAAAAAGCAGCTGACCAGAAAGAGCCTGTGAGAGCTGTGCATTAGTTGGCAATTTAAAGTGCTGGGGTCCAGTCTCTACTGCGGATTTCATTGGACGGTTTACCATTTCTTCGGATAGTTTTCCTGGGAGAAATAATGAACAGGATAGGGAGGGTCTGGCGTTTCCTTCACTTGGGCCTCGAAAATAGGCCGGCGTTGGGAAGCATTTGCTCTCTTCCTATCCATTCTTTTATTTGGAGGAGATGCAACAGGATCTGAATAATTTCTTGCTTCCCTTTCTTTTCCCTTCTTCAACATCGGATACTTCTTTTCCTGCAGCTGGGGACGTCCACCATCATAACAGAGGGGCTGGGGACAGCTTCGGTTCTGGGATTTTGGTTTCGGTGCTCCCCCAAAAGGGGGGGGGGTTCAAATTCAAAATTTCAAAAATTCATTTAATATCTCTCATTACACATGTGAAAAAGGGAATTTTTTTAAATTAAGATTAAAAATAAAATAAAATAAATAACCAAAAAAGCCATCAGCTCAATATTGACTTTCCCCGTTTCGGAGATATTTCGGCACACGTGAAATCATCTCTATTTTCCTTCAGATTCCATCCACCACAGGTTTGACTTTAAAAGTCTGATTTCAATCCCGACTTGCTTGTGAGCATGAGTTATCAGATGTAAAGATAATTCCCTCATGACCAAGTCCTCTTTAAACCAACATTTTCTTTTCTCCTTCTACTTCCTGATCAACACATATATTTTATTTTTATTTATTTTTATTTTTTCTTCTTATCCTCTTGTGATTATTCATATGATTTAAAAATATATATATATATATATATTTAGTCTAGATAGATTCATTTACAACTTTATTTGTTCATCTTACAGATCATATCTGTAGGCTTAGATCTCTAAGTTCTGAAGGAGTGAAGATTTTTATTTATTTTTATTTTATAAACCTCCCCCCTCCAATTATTTCTGCTGAGATCATAAGAGCTGTAGTGTTTAAGTTAAAAAAAGTATGGTGTTTTTGATGCTGTGAAGATTGCTGAGTAAGCAAGCTGATGTTGCGGGTCACGGGATCGTTAGTTGTGTGGGGGAGTGGAAGGAGATCAAGTTTCTTTCAGCGACATCTGTAACGTGTCACCTTGTCTCTTTAAGTGTTAAGTGTTACCGGTGGTAGATACTCGGCCTAGGTGGAATGGAGGCTTTTTCAGTGTCAAATCTCTTCAATATACGTCTTGGGTGACTGGATTGTGAGCTCACGGTGATCAAAGACAACGTCACTCGCGACTCCGAGCCTCCTGTATCTGAAGAGAAAATAATCCGTTTCATTTTTCCGTTATGTGAAATACATCCCGCCTCTCATCTCGAAACCCCTTTTAGTTCCGTGGCCTATCCACGAGTACAAAAAGAAACACGAAACCCGAATCTGCAGCAGCCAACTCCTATCCTAGGTCTCGAGGCACTCATCATGACCAAGGATTTGCCGATATGGGTATCTGACCGCAAGAAAATTAAATGGAGAGAAGGTGGAGTAAAGGATTCGGTGGACGTACAACGCGCTAGAAATATTGACAGCAATCGTAACGTAGAGCTAGTGCTATCCCCAAATGTAGCCACGGCAATTTCGAGATTCGCAAAGACAGTTGGGAGCACCTCGAGGCTTCCGTGCCTTTGCGGTCTCGAAAGACTCGTTGTCCGTGTAATTGAAGGTGAGTTCTGTTCCCGCCTTAATACGGTCGATTGCGAAAAACGCAAGGTCATATATGAACATGTCGCCATGATGGTATGAAACGGTGAACTGACGGAGATTGGGATCGCAAGAATGGTTCATAAACCTCGTTACGCCCCCCAGGTACTCGCCATCCACGATGTAGAGGTCATCGGTAGGGATATTGTTTGCTTCTGCAAACTTCTCCATCGTATATAAGTAATGATCCTTAGAGCTGAGCTTCTTCTTTAAGAGCTCACGACGGGTGGCTTCCTGGTTCGTGATAATCTCTCCTTTATAAACGTCTACGAACTCACCCTTTCTCAGGTCAACTGGGCAACGCAAACCTATAATCGATCAGCCATGACCAGATTGCGTTGACATCGACACTTGGGGAAGGAGGGCGACTTACCCCATCCGCGGTTGGATGTTTTGAAGATTTCCAATGGCACCTTGCGTCCCCATTGGACTAGCTTGTTCTTACAATTGGTGCCGCAGTTGCAGAGGCTATTGCACTCAAAGATGGCGTCCCGAGTACGCAGGTGAGCGTCCCTCAGCGTGCCGGCCCTCTCACCAGCCGCAACGTACGGAAACCTCCGAACATTCATCTGATCAAGGCATTCGCATTTCGTATATTCGCAACCCATGTGGCGGCCATTTTCCGACTTGCAATTACAACCGTACATTGATTCTTCGCTTGCCTTGTGCACTCCATCGCGGAGGATACATCCGTCAATGAATCGGAAATCAGGGCTCGGAGAGGTGTTGTCGACTTCGTTGTGTAGTGTCACCTTCGGCCCGGGAAGGGCGGCGAGCTTCATCAAAAACATAACTCGAAGCCGTGCGGCCGCGACATCGTTCGAGGTTGAGCTTAGGTGCATCTCACCGACGCTCAGTTTGGGCTGTCGAGCCACCGAGACAACCTTTATAAATAAGCTCGCGTATCGGATAAGAGTAACTTTAACTTACAGAAGAAGTTGACGCAATCCCATTTGAGAGCTTATCGGGAGTTTGGCTGGCTGACTGAGAGCGTGTGCTGGAACGGGTAGTGGTGGAACGAGTTACAGATGTCTGTTGAACATAACAAAAGTCAGAAGCTTTAAGCAACACAATGACAGGATTACTAGAGGTGATTTTACCCGGTTGCTCGTCTTTGGCGCTCTCTTGCGTTTCTTTGTCTCTTCTTTATGGTTTTCTTTGGGGTCTTTCGAGATGCTGTAAAAAGAAGACCACGTTAACTACGATACATGACAAATACATAAAGACTAACAGGTGATTTTTCAAAACCAAACTTACCCAGTTTTACCGAGTCCTGATGTCAAACTGGAAATATCGCCTTCGACATCAGACACAGATACCCAAAACTGAGAATTTTCTATTTGCGCTCCCTTTAGAACAACGAGATATTCCGTCTGAAAAGTTAGTTAGTAAGCTTTCAACTCGATAGAAGCAACCGAAAAGCTTACGCCATTCTTTACGGACCGCTTGTCTAAGACTTCTTTGATCTAAACAAACGCGTGCTATATTAGTCGTTGGTGCTACGTAGAATCTATTGACATGGTTTCATATATAGAGGCTCTCAAATCACTACAAGGAGAACAGAAAAGGGAGTAGAACTCACTTCATCAATATGAATGAATGGTTTTCCTTTTGCCGAAAGCTGTTTATTGGCCATCTACAGCTTAGAATCAGCTTGAGGTTATCCATAATATGTTTTCAAGATGATTTTCGAGACTTTGCAACGCGTTGGTGAGGGTTGTTGTATGTGGGGTTTGATACAAGTAGATTGAAGATCCTTGCTCCACTAAGACAAGGGCCAAAAAACTTACTTTCCGTGCTGTCGACGTTCCAGACGTAGCTACTAGTGCTTGTATAATAGGCAACACTTAGATTGATGGAAAATGAATGAGTTTTTAGGTGATTCTATGAAAGCAAATTGATAGTTGTTGCTGATAGTGAATATTGTAGGTTGTGTGAGTGAATAATCAGGAAAAGAACACTAGCAGGGATTAGGTAATATCACATGACTTAGTAATTAAAATAGAAAGCTGTTATTTTGCTTTATTGGAAATATTCAGAAGGTCAAATTCTGAGATAGACAATTAAACTCATTAGGTATTACACTCTAGTGCAGTAAGTTAGTCAAAGATACATATCTATCTTGCAAGTAGGATATTATCTGCAACAAAGTATATTTCAACTTGCCAAGCATTATATTTCCATTGCAACTTACGCTTTGAACTCAAATACGGCAGCCGATATCGCTCTAGATTGACGTTTGACCTTGACTCGAAGCGGGTCACTTGATAGCACCGGAAACAGTTCAGGAAGTACAAAGTAAATTTTGATATTTTTACTTGACAAGCTGATTGTACGGGAGGCAGTTCTGACCTATTACGCTGTAAGGTTTCAAGTCGACAAATAAGTATCCATGAAAACATAGTTATGGGAGTGTCAAAGTACTAGTTGGAAGGATTACAAAGATGCAGGTTTAAAGAAGTAATAGACAGATGCAAGTTCAAATACCAGGATAGAAGTCATATAGAAGAACATTAGTTAATCAAGTTTATCAAAGACAATATACGGAGTATATGTGTACCTGAACGAGATCTTGGTACAAATATAGTACAGAAGGAAAGGACATGTATAGAGGCAGTTCTTGAGTGAAGCCAGACGTAATCCAGCGGTTTTCTTTCCTTTCAGACAGCAGCAACAACGTGGGAGGATTCTGCAAGGAATGGAAAGTAGAAGAGTAGCCAGAGCAAGGCGGAGAACATAACAAGAGTATACAGCATAAAGAATGGTTGGGTTCACATTCCATTGTCGCTCGCTAAAATTATCGGCTTCCAGACTTTTCCTGCTTCACGACGTTCAAACACCCTACGTGATCCAAGATGGCGTCCGATGTTCAACATGTACAAGCAACGCCCTTCGTCAAGCAATTAGCAGCCAACGGTATGTGATGTCCTGAAGAATTCAACGCGTCTGCCGGCAAGGGAGAGAAGATCGATGCAACCGCCAGAGAATCTCTCAGCTAATGAATTATTGGCGACAGACAGATCCACACGGGATAATGCAATCGCAAGCCTCCGAACATATCTGAGCGGTCGGAGAACTTTCACAGAGTTAGAGCTCTTAAAGCTGTGGAAGGGGCTTTTTTTCTGTCAGTGAGACGCTGTGTAACAAGACCGACTGGAGCTGACGGAAGATTTTTGTGCTAGGCATGTGGATGAGCGATCGAGCACGTACGCAGCAGAGACTGGCCATTGATCTGGCCGAATTGGTGCATGTGTTGCCAGACGAAAATGCGCTGCCGTTTTTGGAGGCATTTTGGATAACTATTGCGAGGGAATGGACAGGAATTGACGTTCTCAGGTTTGTTGCGGTTCGTTCAAACACTTGGAGCTCTGCTAAGACGGAATGCTGTAGGATGGATAAGTTTCTGCTCTTAGTAAGAGGCTACCTTGCCGCATCCTTCAGATATTTGGCCAAGAAGAACTGGAACGATACGATAGTGGGAGAATACATGACCATCCTGTCATCAATTCCGTTGAGGTCTGTCCCTTCTAAACCCACGAACTTCAAGGTATGTAGCTGATGCGCCTAAAGCGTGACCAACATGAAGATCCCGAACGGGCTACGCTACCACATCATTGATATCTATGTCCACGAGCTAGACAAGGTTGACACACCAAGGTGTGGAAATCTTCCCATCGACGCCCTCCTCGGCCCTTTGCGAAGCCTGAAGACGGACAGCCCGACCAAAGCTGTACGTACGAAAGTAAGAGAGGCTTTAGAAGATGAGAGACTAAACAATTGGAACAATGAGGAACAGGTGGAAGAAAGTGGAGAGGTGGAACAACGGGATAACGAAGAGGAGTGGGGTGGAATCGAAGATTGAGCGGAGAGTGTAGGGTTGACCACCGAAGCCTGGGCGTTGAAAAATATGTGGGCTTGTGTAACTGTTGTTGGCGAGCTGTTCTGGCGTTCGATTCTATAGATGGTGGTTTATAACCTCGCCTCAGGTAACCGCATGGACAAGCGAGAAGAGGTGCTTTCTCAAGCATTTTGCATTCGAGGAGGAGGTGGTGGTGGTGGCTTGAAGGCATCAGCACTCAGGGCCTTACAGTCCGCGATTCCAGCAACAGACGCCTGTTTCTGTATACACGTCAGTGGAAACAAAAAGAGTAAAAAAAATCCGGAGACATCCTCGAAAACCAACAGCCCAGTCGCATTTACAAGAACCGTGAAAGACCGTATAAATCGATATACACTAACTACATATCAAGAGTTCTCTAAGTTCTCACGAGTAAGGAAAAGAAAAAAATGACGTACATTGAAACTGCAAAAACCAGCCGGCCTCTAAGCCCCCCCGAACAGTGAGATGAGCCGGAAAAAGAGGAAATATCCGCATACAAGCCTTTCGATCTGTCTTGAGAATCTTTGCTGTTCTTTATTTAAAAAAGCTGCCCGAAAGGGGGCCGCCATACATACAATTGGTTTAATGGTATTAATCAGGAGTGGGAAGTACAAAGGTGCTGCCGCTGGGTGAACGCGACAAAAAGAAAGACAGAACGGGGTTTCAGGGGTTCTGTGTCAGACCCCTGGAGCTTCGTAAATATGCCCGGATTTCGATAGTACGGTACCTAGCCCTCTATGGACTTCTGCCTGGAACGGCTCGAAGGGTACCTTTTCGCCGTCGATGCTGATATAGCCTGTCTTCTGGTCTCGTGGGACTATTCTGAAGCCTTCAACTTTTCGGTACGAGACCTGGAGGAGGCGGTTAGTTGGGTGATGGACGCGCCGTAGATTGCTGGGGGAGTTGTTTGATAATAACGCAAACTTACGTGTTCCATGTCGTAGAAGTTGCCTGTTTCGACGGCGGTGAGGGTTTTGAGAGCGGTGAGTCGGCCGATGTGGCCGTCGATGCAGACGAGGTCTATGTTACCGTCATTCGGAAGTGTTGCGGGAAAGAAGTTGGCGTTGGGGGCCATATAGGCCATCTGGTGGGACTGTTAGTGTGCTGCAGAGGGGCTTGGACATTATTGACCATGTATGTGATGCATACATTGCCAGCGTAGAAGTTCCCGAGCGTATCATGCGGTATTAGCTCCCAACCCTCGGGGAGTTCATCCCCAACTGTGCCAAATCTCAGTGGTGGAAGCCCTTCGTTTGCACCGTCCACTGCTGCCGGTGCGGCACTCCTGCTGCTCATAGGAGTGTGATTATCTAGCTCCCGCCGGTAGTGTTGTCTGATCATCTGCTTGCCCTCGATTGTGACCTTCACTGCTATGTCACACGGATATACGGTCTTCCCAAGAAGCCTCACTAAAAACCCGTAAGTAAAGCGAATCTCGCCCAACCATCGTAGGTGTTCTGTGCCGAGATCACTTTCTGCGACTATGCCCACCGACTGAGACAGAAAAGACAAAAAGCGTCGACCACCTTGCGTGACTGACACTAGGTCGAGAGGTGTTTGAATGCCCTTCACGATGTTTAATGCGGCTAAACTTGGACTGCCAGTGCCATTCAGGTTCCAGCTCATAGCATTTCCAGAACCGCAGGGAAGCTGAACAACAGCTACCTTTGAAAGCGCCCTTTGGGCATCTTTCCTTTTCCCTAATCCATTGAACACCTCGTGAGGTAGCCCATCTCCAGAACAACAGGCTACGACGTCGTAGGCCTCGATATTCAATTTCTCTGCGATCTCCACTGCATGGCCTTGGTAATGTGTCCTCTCAGCGTCAATGACGGATCGCGCCGCTGTAAATATTGGCTCGATATCTCGCGAGTACAGTTTCTGGGCAGCTCCTTTGCCCCCGAATGGATTGATGAGTATTTTGATCCGCTTCTGGCGTTGCGACTCGCCATACGCTCGGTCTAGCAATTTTGATAACCATCTCGTGGCCGCCAGTCTATCTGTCTTTTCGACCGAATAGCTGAGAAAAGTTGACTGGACGACATCTTTAGACGTTTGCTGGGCGAACCAAATCGTGAGGCCGAGCTCGGAGATGTCGGCCCACAAGACGTTGTGGAATGGGATGGGGCGGGTATTCTTGGTAGCTGATCCACTCAGCATGCGTTCCTGCGCTAACAGTTACGTTGGTCTTACTACTTGGTAAAAGTCCACAGCATCTATCCCTCTCTTCCTTAGTGAAACCTTCATCTGCCGCCAGACATTAGAATCCTGTAGATCCTTAGGAGTTTCGAGTTGGCCACCTACCAAGAACTATTAACGAATCAGTCCCCAACGTCAACGTTGCATTTCTCCCAACAACCAAGGTAGTTTCTGTGATAGCTTCCGTACTGCCTCCCTCGGTGATCGGATCAGCGAATGGATCTCCAATGATTGATGTTTCGGAAGACATTGTGATTGGAACAAAGGGGCATGTCCACAACTGCATTTTCAGCGAGCTTACAAAATAAGTGGCAACAAAAGCCGAGGCTCGCCGTGTATGTAAACGCAATGGAAATTAAATTGCCTAGTAGATTCACGGGTCTGCAAGAATGAGTCACTGCCAACTAGTTCATACGTGGAGGTGCTCCAAATAATAGACTTCACGGTTTATACGATGTGCAATTGAGTGCTAGCGGTTTACAGACAGACAGAATGAAGTTGACAAGAAGTACCCTTCAGATGCTAGGGGCATAGTCGACGTTTTTCGTTGTCTAAACATACCAGTTGCCTCTTAGTGAGCCTCCCTAACCCACTTGCCACCACCCGGTCAGATGTTATCTCTACCTTTTGGCTGAATAGTCATGGAAAATAGGTAAGCACCCCCTCCCCTGGTAAGCGTAGATAATGAAGAAAACGATGACAGAAAAAACGCAGGATTAGCTCTTTTATGCGACTTCTCCGACCTTATTTAGACCTTTTAATGACCCTAGGCTCAAAGCTAGACCTTGAGATCGACTCCGTATCCGCACAAATCCAGTTACAGGCCCATCCTCACCTTCCTTTTCTATGCTGAGATTAGCTAGAGCATCCTCACCTATAGATCAAATTAGCTCTCATCCACAGCAACTGGATAGATTCATGAGACCATACCAAACAGGCTTCGGGCGTAGAGGTTTGCGCTCAAGAATTGGCAATCCCCCTTCAAGGAAGCCTCTGGGGTCAAGCAACTCATGTTGGTACTAGCCATGAGTTGTTTCAAGAAATCCCTCAAAGACTTGGCCTTTGAGTTGATGTTAACTTTGTTCTCCCACTCAAACTCTGTCCACATCGTCCTGAACTGCGTTTCTGTACAGTAAGCTGGCTGTATATAGTCCATGATATCGACATGAACATCATTCAGGATGACCACATTGGTCTCAGTCGAACTGGGACCATCATACACAACATTTCCAAAGATCACCCCAGTATCTGTTGAGGATACCTTGATTGTTGATTGTACATTCTGGAAGTCGTGGGGCCCGAGATTCTGGGTTGTGGGCCGCTCGACGACCTTGAGATCACCTAACGTAGCAAACTCCACGGATAGGTTCTGTAGAGTTTCCGTAGTTTGATTTACCAACAAGACATCGAGAACAATATCAAACTGGTGTACTTTGACGTATGCCTCCGCGTATACGGGGTCAGAGAATCCCGTGAGTTGAACAACTCTGCTAAGTTTGGAGGAAAGATCTTCGACAGTGGAATCGCCACCTGTGGCCTTTTCAAGGTCCAATTCAATCTCATCTGCGCCGTCACCGGCGGATCTCTTTGCGAGCTGTCGTATAGACATAATGTCATCCACCTGCATTGCCGCTTTGGCTTTCTCAACAGCTTCTTTGGCAGCACGTTTCTTCTCTTCCACTTGAACCATCGCTCGGAAAGCCTTCCTGGTATCATCGAGGAAAACTGTCTCAAGATCCTTCTTCTGGGAGAACTCTGCAAGGGAGCGAACACAGGACATAATCCTGTCCACAGAATCCTCGTCGATGGGTGCCTTCACAAATTGTGATTGCCCCACCCTAATGATAGAAATCATGATGAGCATAGCTTCAGCTCGTAATGCATTTGTCCGTGCAACGTCTTTTGAGATCTCAGAATGACGCATGACGAGTTTTGTGAGGGTAGACGAAAGAACTGATGCAAGGTAGTAATCTCCATCGAGGATAAGTTGTCGAAGTGGGGGTTTCTGAGCGGCCTTCACAGCTTCTAGCTTAGCTGCCGAGGCGGATTCGCTGGTCAAAGCGCTTTCGGTGGCATAGGTGCCATCTGCAAGCACTTTTCGAGAACCCGTAGGGGCTGACGGCTTAGCATGTCCATTAACCTGCTCTTTGGGCTCTGCGCTGCCATTCGAAACCTCGTCCAGCAGTCGCTGTTCCGAAGCTAAGATGGGGATTTCTCCTAGGCTGGTACGTATTCGCTTCCAAGCATCCCGGATATCACTGGCCTCAAGAGAGTACTCTCCTACTATCCACAGTGCTCCGCGGTAAACTTTCCCAGCTCGAACTTCGCTCAACGTCGACACCAATCGTTCGACTATGGACGGCCTTAGCTTCGGGAACTTCTCCACGACTTCTTTGACAAAAGAGATGACATCGACGGCTGAAGTATTGTTGAAATCTGCGATGAAGTCCATCAAGAGCCCCACAACGCTAGCGGCGACTTCTGAGAATTTGATTGCACACTGGTGAATAGAATGGATGAGTAGTTGACGATATTCGTTGTTCTGTAATGTAAAATTAGTAAAGCGGTGATTGCTAAAGGATTCTCCCTATGGATACCTTTTCAAATTCCTGGTCCACTGTCTTCGAAAGCTCTTTCTTCAGAAGTAAGACGACTTCTTCTACGTTCTTGCTTGACACCATCTCCATGGCAATAGCAAGAGCTTTCCTTCGAACATCGATATCTGGGCTGGAGAGCACACGCAGTATTTCCATAACCAGATCGTCTAATACGCCTTCATTCTTCAGTCTCAATTGGTCCACCCGATCTAGAACAATGAGCTTAACATTATTGTCCGCCTCTTTTATGCTAAGTTCAATAAATTTAGACGCTGCTGCCTTCACAGCAACTGGATTGCTTGTGAGAGAGGTCAGGGAAGAGGCAGCCTCATACACAACGGTCGTAGCACCAGCTTCCAGAAGGTCGAAAATCAATCTCAAATACCGCGCCTGTTCAAATAGTCAGTCCGCGCGCAACTTCTTGAGTAATAAATGACCTTTACCTTATTCTGTGAGTTCTGTATAGCATCCTTCTTGATGAACTCCAACTCAACTAACTGGAGTAATTCGTCTGCATTCGGAATCCCGTCAAAGACACCGTTAAGATATTCAGATGCTTTCTGATGGCTAATAGCGACGAGTGCTGCAAAAGCGTTTCTTTTGCATATATGATCACTCTCGCTCTCCAAGAAGGTGCAAATGAGGTCAGGAGCATCAGGAATTAACGTGTCTGAGAGCTGGTAGATGGATGAAATGGCAAATACAGCATTTTTCCGTACATAGGCATGGCGATGTTCAAGGCAGGATCGGGCGGAGGAAAGTAGAGGCTCAATGAGTTCCGGCTCCTTGAGTTTGGAAAGGAAACGAAGGGTATTGCCACGAATGTACTCATTAGGATGCTGTAGGTCATTCCGGATGCCATTGCTGCGATAATTTAGTATTCACCCTAATGCTCGGGATTTTGGTCTTCGATAAACGTACCAAACGAGGATCATCTCTTGCTTGAGCTTCCCATTAGCGTCTAGCTTTGGACATATCTCGTAATAGAAATATAGTAGTTTCTTCAATTGCTTGCTCTTCGATGGCATGACGAATCTTATAATATGCATGAGCAGCTGAGGCATCGGCTCTCCGTTCAACATCACCGTCAAGATGCGCTTCATGACTTCAACCTTCGTGTTGTCGGTCCCCTTCTCCAGTTGTGTCTTCAACTCCTGCACCGTGGGTTGATCTGCTGCATTGTCCTGGTGCACTAAACTGTACGAATGTTCAAGGAAAGACGCCATGCTGCGCAGTCGCAAAGAAGGCAAGCCTAAATGCCCAAGCTAGATGATCCGTTAGGGTCAAAACTTATCGCCGTTCTGTTAGGTGGACTAGAATGTTGAGGTTAGGTTGATCGTGCTATCAAGACCAGAAACTCTCACTTGACCTATCCGGCTGACAGGATTTGGGCTATCGTGGAGCTTTGAGTGAGTTCAATAATCAAAGTTCCACTGTGTTCAGAACAACAGCCAAAGTGTGACGGTGTTGCATAGTTCTCAAAACTGCGCTGCGCGTGCTCTGGAACACGAACCATTTTCAGCCGCACAGCCCACTACACCAGAGTGTTTATACCCGGCTCTCCATTTATGTAATCTTGCGTTTCCCTCAACACTTGTTCCGCACGACAACAGCACTCTGAGCTGAGATGGCGGCAGCGTCAGGCGAGCCTTTTTACGTCCGATATTAGTATGTTTCTCCCCTGGCCAAGATGTCCTTTCGCTGATAGTTTCATTGTTATGCAGTTCAGGGCATAACGGCCGCTTTGGTCATGAATTTCTCGGTACTAGTACTCCTACACCTCGTGCTTGCGAATCGCTCTTGTTGAACTTAGGCCTAGAGTTTGACTTCAGAGTCCTTGGGGATGGCAGAAGTGCCTCTGCACGCTATGCAAACAATTCAAACTACCGGAATGACTCTCTCATCCGCAAGGAAAGTAAGTGGCCCAATAACCCCAGGAATTATGACTCTGAGCACCAATCTAATACAAGGGATACTGGCAGTGTGTGTGAGTTCTGTACTCATCGACGAGATCAAGCGTATCATCAAACAGAGTGAGATTATGAAGTACTACGACTTGGGTCCACAACACAACGGTTTACCGCTGACTTATGTCCAGGGAAGACGACACCAAGTGGCCACAAAAGAATAAGGACGGCCGGCAGGAGCTTGAGATCCGGCTTGGCAATGAGCATATCTCGTTCGAGGTGAGCTGGTTCTGTACCCTATCACGTGACACAACGTGAATTGTTGGTTGAACCTTTCTAGACTGCGAAAATCGGGTCTCTGGTCGACGTAACAGAGTCTGTAGACCCAGAGGGCTTGCGCGTATTTTACTACCTCGTCCAGGATCTGAAGGCACTCGTCTTTTCTTTGATATCCTTGCACTTCAAGGTGTGTGCTACCCCAGACTTCTGCATCACCCGTGGCTCATGCGTATCAGATAAAACCTATTTAAGCTTCGGGTGCGTTAAGAGCTACACCCGCTTGTATTGCTTTCTAGGCGCAAGTATGATGAGCAAAATTTGTAGAGTAATAAATCTCAATCGCGCTGAATGGGCAACTGCGTCGTGTCAATTCGGTGAATATGTGATCGGTTGGCTCTGCTTTGTTTAAAGTGCGGACCAACGGGCGACTTCCCCGCGAATCGCACTCTATCCCCTGCCCTGCACTCGAACTTTGACCCCCTCACGACGACAATCATACCAGAGGTGAATATACCAACATCAAGCCTTCACGACGTCCCTTCCCCCCTTTCACTCTCCATTACAATTATTTAAGTATTTCCTTCAGAGCAGTGCCAAAGCCCAATGCCGACTCCTAATGACGCGACGCGCAACGAATCCCCATCTCCAACGATCGATCCACATCTCCACAGACCTCAGCACACGAGCTGTCCGCCCGACGAATCGAGGCACAACGCATGGCGGGCGGATACACCTAATGGTATTATCGATGCAGAAACGACACCTCAGCAACAGCCAACCCCGCCCTCAGAGATTGATTCGCCGCGACTACTGGAGAACTGCACTCCGCATGGCATACAGATGAAAGAAATGGATACAGAGGAAGAAAATCCTGCCTCTGATATGCTGAGCCCGATTAGTCCTGGTCCAGATACAAAGGATATTGATGCGCGGATCTCGCTTGGATTAGCGTCTCATAGCACCTCTTCATCAACAAGCTATGAGTTCTCGAACGTACGGGTGAGCGCATCCCACACTGCCGCCGTGACCGCAAATGGGTGCTGACTTAGTCTATCTTACAGCTGCTACCGAACTATTCGTCTTCCTTCCTCCGTGCAGGCAGCAAGTTCCGTGGCACCCAGCAGTCTGATCGTCAAGTGTACGATGTGCAGGTGGAGCTGAAACACGTTGACATGAGGGAATCTTTTCTCTGTGGCTATCTGCGTATTCAAGGTTTGTCCAGTCCTCTAAATTAACTGCTTGTGCTAATGATGTGAATAAAGGATTGACAGAAGACCATCCAACTTTAACTACTTATTTTGAGGGTGAGATGATTGGCACCAAATATACATTTCGCACTCAAAACAAAGAATGGGGTTCGAATGAAAAGGTAGATTATCAACACTGGAACAAATTTTCAGCGTTTCTGCCCTTGGCGAAACAGGCGAAGAAGCCCGACTTCAGCTGTAAGAATTTCGCCAAGAGGGAACACATCTTCATGAGGTGGAAGGAATACTTCCTTGTGCCAGACCACCGGGTTAGGACGATCTCGGGGGCCAGTTTCGAAGGGTTCTACTACATCTGCTTTAATCAAGTTGCTGGTGATGTCAGCGGCATATATTTTCATTCCAAAAGCGAAAAGTATTAATCCTACCTTTACCTACTATAGTCACTCTACGCGACAGAGTAGCACGCTGACGAAATTGAAAGCAACAGGTATCAGCAGCTCGAACTGAAGCGCATTGATGATCGAGGGTGTTTTGGCGCTATGGAATTTCGTTGAGCATATTTGGGCTATTTAGCGAAGGAGTATACGGTATACAAAGCTTTCAGCGTCCCGCACTATATCGCCTCGCGGCAAAAATGCGCCGGAGGGGTTTTGCCGCATCCCATCTGCCAGGTTGATGTTCTTTTCAATTAATCTCACATCGGGGGATCCCTCTTCTCTGCATTTATTTCTTTGTCGTGTTCTTGAACCAACCTCTCTGTACCTCTCTTCATGATCTTCGCAGTCATCATCCCTTTCCTATCTTCAGTTGTGTATTCCTCATACCGGTCTTACACTTCTCCTGAAACCCTCACCCCATCTATGATATGTCTTATCAGGAGTGCTTTGGAAGAGTGAAGACAGCCCAGGCAACGGGAACCAGTGATGAGGCATGGCGGAGTGAGAGTGGGAAGCTGAGTTTGTGTGAGGCTCACTAGTAATTTCATGTTAGAAGTTCTGGTGGAATAAGTTCTTGGACACACAGGGCTTATCCTAGTCACCATTGCCAATATCCCTGGCTAGTGAAACCCGCGCGGGTTACGAAGTAAACTTGGCATTCTTCAGAATATCAAGCAAGGATAATGTAAACGAGGCAGGGAATTCATCGGTGGTTCGGCAGTTTCGTTGCGTTTAGCGAAACGAGTACATCAAGCATGTACCAGCACCAAACCGACGATCTTAGGCTCGTAGCGCCGCCCCGGCAACTAAGCCTATCTCTTGAGCTTGAGATTTGATCAGATATTGGATTTGTAAGATGGGCGGACCGCCTCCAACAAAGCGCCAGAAGCGTGAGGACTATCTAAAAGCTCGTGGGAACGAGGAACTGTCGGCGGAGCTTCCGAAGAAGAAATTCTACAGGCAAAGGGCGCACGCAAACCCTTTTTCTGACCACAGATTGACCTAGTATGCTCTATGTTCCATGGCTCTCTCCATTTTTTGTGCGGTCTTTTGGGATCATGCTAAGATTGTTACAGCCCAGAGAGTCCGGAGATGATGGATTGGTCTACCTTTTACCCTGCATTTGTGGCCAATCCTGATGACGACAAAGCAACTGATACATCACATAATACGGATGAATTGATTGCTCTCCCAGCCAAAATGATGAAGCAAGTAGAGGTTGCTGATATTGGTTGCGGATTTGGCGGTTTGTTGGTTGCTCTTGGACCAAGATTGCCAGATACATTATTCTTAGGTATGGTATCAATGATCAATTCATATGCTCTTTATGTTAGGCAATGTAACTGACGACTGTTCTTAGGAATGGAGATTCGCCTGAAGGTCACAGACTTTGTCCAGGACAAAATCAAGGCACTCAGGACTCAGAGCGGTGAGACCGGTAAATATCAAAACATTGCTTGCTTGCGGGCGAATGCGATGAAATTTCTTCCAAATTTCTTCAGAAAGCATCAGCTGTCTAAGATATTCCTCTGCTTTCCGGACCCACACTTTAAAACACGGAAGCATAAAGCTCGAATTGTCTCGTATGTAATTTGAGTTCAAATCTCTGGCCACCACTAACGTTTCCAGAACGACATTGAATTCTGAATATGCTTACGTGCTACGTCCCGGGGGTATTGTATATACCATTACAGATGTAGAAGACCTCCACACATGGATGGTACAGCATTTCGATGCTCATCCGTCGTTTGAGCGTGTCAGGGAGGATGAGCAAGAAGCCGATGAATGTGTGCAGGTGATGAGGGTCGAGACAGAGGAAGGGAAGAAGGTGGAGAGAAACGAAGGTAACAAGTTCGTAGCCTGTTTCCGTAGGTTGGAGGATCCGTTATGGCCCTGAGTAGTAAATTTCATAGTATGCTCTCAGCATGGAGTATGGAGAATGTTTCGTGGCTAAAGATACATCACGTGATCAACACCGTCTCCTGGAGGACCTGACATAGGGTTAGAAGGATTCACTAGCAACTTACAAGGTGAAGCTTCAACTGGCCACGCAGAAACAATGCCGTGTCAAGGCCCGCGATTTCCTACAGTATTATGGCCTTGACCCGCAGAAATTTGATAATTGCAAGCGTCGTCGGGTTTATATCATGGGGCTATTTCACTCACTGGATACCTGCTCTTCGCTTCATTGGATATGCTTTCGTCATGGGCGTGATTGTTGCCACTGCTGGATTTGGAGCCCTAATTGTGCTGACGCCGAGAGGGTTTGCAGACAGAAAGAACGAAGCTTCAGCTAGGAAGTCCCTTGCATTTGTGACGCCGGACGTATGGCAGGCTGAAGTCGCGGCTTTGGTTGAAAATGCGGTCTACAATCGAGTTCCTTTGTATCCGGACTCAACCATTATCTCTAGTGCACTGGATGGCTTGCTGGATCTTATATTGCGGGATTTCGTGGCAGACTGGTATAGGAACATCAGCCGTGATTTGTCCTTCATAAATGAAGTTGACAAAACAATCCGAACGGCTATCCTCAGTCTGAGGGAGCGCCTGTTTGCAGTCGACCTCGTGGAGATAGCGGTCTCGCGGCTGGTGCCTACCATGACAGATCACTTAAAGGACTTCTATGAGGCAGAGAGGGCGGTGCGGGGAAAGAATCTGAATAGGAACGTAACAGAATCGGAGGAACTGGATCTGGCGATTGCTGCAAAATATCGAGACGGCAAGCTTCATCCTGCGGCTTCTCTATCATTTTCGGATACCAAACTCGTGCAACAAGAGCATCTACGTAAAATCGTGGAGAGAATACTTCCAGAGGTATTGCCAGAAAAAGATATCAAAAGTCGTGCTGTGGGCATTTTGGTCAGGGAAATAGTCGCATGCGCTGTACTCTCCCCCGTTATGCAGATGCTGTCAGACCCAGATACCTGGAATCAAGTAATGGAGGCATACGTAAGTTTCTTCCTGCACTTGCTTGTGCCATAGCTCATATCTTGCAGGGGCGGGCCATGCTTCAGGATCGAAAGACCGTCCGCAAGCTTCGTGCTGCTCTAGACGAGCATGCATCACCGATACCCAAATCGAAACGCTCCATACCTTTCCTTCGGCTGGCACCGGGTGACAATGAGCGGAAATTTGAAAGGTTTATTCGGGCCATCAGGTTGTGCGGCAACCTTTCCGATGCTCGGAGATTCAGAAGCGAGGTATCCAGTCAACTCAAACGTGAATCACGAATGCCAGGACAGGACCAGATATATCTACGGCGCCTAGAGACTGGAAAGAGAATTTTAGATCAGAAGGTGTCATTTCTCGAAGCTGGTGGATCCCCTACAACGTTAAAGAATCATGCACCTACTGCACCGAGTAAGGGCTCATTTTCCAGGCTAGAAAATGCGACGCTTACAGAGGTGCTGCGGGATGCATCTGGACTGTCTTACTTTATGGAATTTATGGACAGAAAGCACCTCATGACGCTCGTGCAGTTCTGGATTGTCGTTGATGGATTCCGAAACCCGCTTGAAGATGACATAGGGGAGGATGAAGAGCTGCTCTCTGCTCCACCAACATGGACAGAGTCGGATCGAGCAGACCTTGCTCAGATCAATGAAGCTTATCTGTCTAAGCCTGAACTGAAAGTTCCGGAACGGTCACGCGAAGCCGTCAGGTCATTTCTGAAGGCAGGACGCAGTGCAGCTCCCCTCCAGTATCAAAAGGCTCGGGGAGCGATTCTAAGAGTGCAAACTGCAGCTCTGGAGGAGATGCAGACGCATCACCTCCCGAACTTCAAGAAGTCCGATTTGTTCTACAAATATTTAACATCAGATGAGGCGTCTGCGCGTGCGGCATCAACAGGCCCTCCAGTACATCAGCAGTACTCTCTAGGGCCAGACACAGTACAATTAGCGCATCATGGTGCTTTGAGCCAGCCTCCATCAAGACTGAACACTAAGAACGATGATCTTCGGAGAGCCGCTACGTCTTCGTTGGACCTTAAATTCTCTGCCGAATCAGTAGATGGGATAGTGCCTACGAGGCGCTCTTTCGATACAAGTCCTTCGACCCCACTATTTGAAGATGACTATGATGTGGACCCACTTTCGCGTTCGAGACAGAGTATAGACACGGATCCTGGCTTGGTGGACCCGGGACCTGACAGTCGTGTCGTCGAAGCCATGGAAGCTGCACTGAATGACATCATGGAAGATGCGCCAAATTTAGAAGATTCGAGGGGTTCTTTGCTTGGCCATTCCCCAGAGGGGAGTATGATAATTCCACGTGACAACGATTCGACGCGGAGCTCTGTAGATTTCACACGGACTGAACACAACGGCCATGGTGACAGGGAGAAGACTAAACCAAGCATCTCATCGCTAGGCCTGGTGAACACATCTGGAAGGATCGGTGTCTTCTCTGATGATGATCTTTTTCCAGATGAAGAGAAATTCATCCAAGACGAACACGAAGACCCTGAGGAAGATGAAGCGGGAAATGGTAAAGAGGATGAAATCCACGAAGCGGCACCTGGAGATCTTGGACTCGTGGAGGCCATCTCGGCTCTGAGCCTAGACATTGAGAAACTGATAAGTCAGGAATCTGTTGTTGATTCTTTGACGCGGAAGGCAGAGCTCACGAACAATACCGCTGAGCTTAGAATCCTTCGTAAATCAAAGTCTAGTTTGCAGCGTGAGATACGCAGGAAGGAGTTGCAGAAGCAGCAATACATTATACAGGAAAGCGATAATAGTCTTTATGGCCGGTCTACCGTGAAGATCAAATCAATAATGGTTGGGAATGAGGATGGACGGGAATATGCATTATACGTTATTGAGGTTCATCGAAAGGCGGGCGAGCAAATGCCTGCTGCAACATGGGTAATCGCTCGGCGGTATAGCGAGTTTCATGACCTTTATCAACGGCTTCGAGCCAAGTACCCCTCAGCCCGGCAGCTCGATTTCCCTAGGCGAAGAGTGGTTATGAAACTACAGCGTGACTTCCTTCATAAGCGTCGTCTGGCATTAGAAAGGTATCTCACAGAACTACTTCTCCTTCCTGAGGTGTGTCGCAGTCGAGATCTACGTTCATTCTTGTCCCAGCAAGCGATAGCTCCACCAGCAGTTCACGATGGAGATATGCAAGAGGAGCGTAGAGATATAATCTCTCGCCTTTACAACACCGTAGCCGATGGCATGGAGGATATCCTAGGCAATATTCCCGTATTTGACCAACTCTCTGTCGCGGGCCAGAATCTCATTTCGGCTGCCGCCAACCAGCTGACTACGTTACCATCGACAATACCAGAAGATCCCCTAACTGCTGCTGAGGCCGAGGCTGAACTCAATGCATTTGAGAACAGAGAACTCGAACCATTCGTGAAGCCAATCTGTGACATTTTTCTCGAGACTTTCGAGCTCAATCGCGGGAACAACTGGCTAAGAGGTCGCGCTGTGGTGGTGATCCTTCACCAACTTCTCGGCGGCACCATCGAGCGTAAGGTCCGCGAGGGTGCAAAGGCTCTGGTCCAGGAGGAATCAGTTGTGAAATACATAAATATGTTCAAAGAGACTATGTGGCCAAATGGAAAGGTGAGGCGAGAGACGAGCATTCGAAGCGTAAATGAAAAGGTTAAAAGTCGGACGGAAGCAAGTCTGATGCTGGCGACGCTCATCCCGGATGTTGCTGGGAGTGTTGTTGGTCGAGCCAACGCGCAGGCTGCAAGCCGGAGGATCTTTGCGACGCTTAACAACCCAAGACTGAAGTAAGTACATCCACCAATTCCTGATTATATTATCGAGCAAGTACTCACTGGGTGACCTTTAGTACGCATCTCGCGTTCCAAATTCTGGACGAGATTGTAGAAGTACTCTTTGGAGAGGCACAATCACGGTAGTCTAAAGCATTTAAGCGGGAGCATTCATTCACCCATGAGCAGAGAAATCATGACAGGCGTTCCATGGTGATTTTATGGGGGGAAGCAGTTTGCGAGCATATGGGGTTTGTAATACGCTGTAATTATTGCGTCAGCACGGCAAGTGTTTGGGTGACCTTGACACTTTTTGTGTCCTGTACATACCTGTACACACGATTGTTTCTGCAGAGCGCATGCCTATTGCTGAGATTCTGAGAATAGCAAAGTGATTGTTCTGATAAAAGGGGGCTCCTATTATTGTTGCACGAATAAGCGCCAGAGTAAGCGCGATAATGCAACTCTTCAGCCCTACAGATAACCAGCCGAGCGCCCATGACGACACGCCTTTCCTCCACGCACAACAACTCCAACGACTTCCCCAATGACCGCCACTCCCCGCCCATCTCCCTCCGACCAACCCTTCATTTTCCCACGAGAGTACCACTTCCCTCCCTTCTTCACACGCCAACCCAACGCCATCACCTACACAGCACAATGCCAGAAATGGAGCAAACTGATCCTGGACTACTGCCGGGCGAAACGCACATGGCGACTTTCCCTTGTCGACGCTGTTGACGGGGAGTTATTCTGGAACAAATCTTTAAACCGTATGGAATGCGCCCTGGCTACCCACGAAATTAACCGTCCATTGATTTCCCATGGCAGGTCGACTATCCCTGGCAGACGCGCGTGAGATCATCGACCTGATGAAGACGAAAGAAGCGCGAGCGGAATGGGTGTCCAAGGACAAGAACATCGCGCTCATCTATTGGAGGAATCCGGAGGAGTGGGCGACGGCCATTGCGGATTGGATCGAGGAGACGGCGCAGAAGAATACAGTGCTGACGCTTTATGAGTTGGCCGAGGGGGATTTGACGGTTTCGCAAGGTATGGGTTTTTTATCTTTATCTCTATTTTATTTTTTATATTTTGGGGGGTTTCGGTGTTGGTTTTGTGATGGGGGGGGGGGGGGGGGGGGAAGGATATGGGAGGGTGATGTGATGGTATGAACGCCTGCTGATGAGAGGTGCTATAGAGTTTCATGGCATGGACTCCGAGATGCTTCAGAAGTCGCTCAATGTTCTGGTGAAACGTGGGAAGGCGCAGGTATTCGGGAGCGAGGATCAGCAGGGTGTGAAGTTTTTCTAGATATCCTACCTGGGCGTAGTCTTTTCTCCTTCCCTCTCCTCATGGTTATATTTTCTACTATGTTTCCGGCGTTTTCCTTTCAGTTTGGTGAATACAGTAACCATAGACTTCATGAACATAAACTATCGGGATTCCGTTTTGTTGGAGGAGCTACAGCACAAATTCCATAATACAGCCATGCAATTGTGAAGGGTGATCGCAACACCATTCACCACCTATTCTACTTTTCCGTTCTGCTGCCACCTGAGCAACGCCTATGCAAATTCATCCATGGAGTCGACAAACACATATCCCTGCTTTTCCTGTCATTTCGACCGGGTGTGGTAAAAATTCTTTACTTCTTCCCACTTAACCTCTTGTTGCACGGCAATATCCAAAATCCAGTCCGTCTTTATCACCCTTCCTTTCCGGCCCTCCGATGCAGTCATTTTCTCGAACGCAGCCCAAAGGTTCTTTTCCTCTTGTCTATCTCCACTAACCAGGTAGACATCGTCCCCGCCTTTCCAATCATTTTCATCATCCGTGACTGTGGCGCTTGCTTTGTTGATGTTCGACCCGGCACCACCTCGAGTAGAACCACGAAAGATGAGACAACGCCCACCATTGGCCTGAATAATAGCACTATAGGTCTCGTAATTGCTTGGGGTACAATATATCGTTTCCTCAGCCAGTAATCGTCGATTATTTCTTTTTGCTCTCTTCAAGGCATCTTTGAGCCGCAGAGACAGGCGAGTCTCCCCCTCGAGGTCTTTGAGAAGATAGTCCTCAGGTGGAAGAAGACGCCCCTTATCTAAGCACGCATCGATCCAGTGGGTTGAAACCACTACAGGAGCGACTGCCATTGCGGTCACAAACTTGAGCGTTCGAACGAGAGCTGGAGCAGCGAGATGAGTGCAATCGAGAGGAGCTTCGACGCAAAGAATGCCTAGTTCTCTCAGACGTTTCTATGGTAGTAGCAAGTCAGCCGGTGGCCTTATAAAGGTACTAAAATCTCAAGGCCTAAAGTAAAACGTACTCGCTCTTCTTCTTCTGTCTTGTGCGTACCTGCCCATCTCCTATAAGACGTGACCAACAACTTTATTGTGACAGGTGGCTTTGGATTTTTCAATTTCTTTGCATGCCGTGGATTGTCGTCCGTGTCTGGTCCACTCCGATCGTCTCCACTGAGGCTTCGTTTTCTTCCCTTATCCACCTCCACGTTTGCGGGCCGCTTGCCACCCCACACGACACCCCCAACTCGCTTCTTTTCCTTTTCGTAAAGTGCTATATCTGGGGCCAAATCGTGCAACCTCGCCACAGCGCGCTCCTTTGCTCCGCGGCTGCTAGTCGTTGAAGGCGGCTCGTTCTCATTATTCCCATTTAATTGAGTCGAAGTTGGAGTCTTCAAAGTCCCCAAATTGCTACTGCCCATCTGGGCTTTACGGCCTCTGGGTGTAGGTGTGTTAAAGGACGCTGAAGGAACTGTAGATGTCCGTCTCGATTTTGCTTTCTCTAAGGCCTGAAAGAGAACAGAATTTGCCATGACGCTTCGGGCTTCTTTATGGTCATTCTCGGAACAAGATTCCTTCTCATCATCTCCAGAAGTCAACTCTTGGTCCTCTGGGTAGAAAATTTTCTCCATTGCTTTGCCATCAATTTGGGTTTGTCCGGCCACTTCGCCTAGGTTTGTTCTCTGGGGAAAATGGGTATAACGTGGATTAGTTAGAGTCTGGACCTGCCACCTCGCATAGCTTTCTTCGAGCCACAGGTGATTGACCATCTGGATTCCCCATTCTTGTGCTGCTATGCATTTTTCGCTGTATGGTCTAGCTGTAATCAAGTGCGTATTATCCTGCCTCATGCTCTTCGTGTACTCCCCTCCTGCAGCAGCCACAAGATTCTCCAGATACAATCTTGCATCCCCTCCGTAATTAGATAATGTGATCTTGAACTTGTTAAATCCCGGGAGACCACCACGAGCAATAGGATAGTGGAGTAAGCGTCTGGTAGGAGATGTCCACATGTTATTGGTGATAAGGTAGTACAACCATGTGAGGTTGCCAACGTCCTTCCCAGCGCGGGACGCGGTGATGTAATTACTCCCTTCGCGATATTGACAAACAAGGATGTCGGCTTTGTGGACACTACCTGTCATCGAGCCACCTCCACTCACGATGAGGTCTTCAACTGTCCCACGTAGTCGACTCCCGAGACCAAGATCATCTGATAGCATGACTTTCTTACTCTTGAAGACCTTAAATTCTTGTCTGAGGATACTTGGTGATTCCAACGAAACCGGAGGCACCTCGGGAGGGTATGCAGAGGTTGCGCCTTTAAGATGCAGATTCAATGGCATGCTGACGGGGTCAGCAATCGTGAGTCGGCCTATTTCTGGGCTTGGGAGAGAATATGGCTTTTCATCAATCTTCTTGCCAAGTTTTAGGCAGTCGTCAAACCTATAGAGCTATCAGTAACAGCGATAGATATCAGAAAATAGACCGGTTCATACCAATGTGGCAACACAATTTTGGCTGGGATCTTCCTGCTGATAGCTTGCCGGCATTTGTCGTTGTCTTCTGTCAAGGCCACAATGTGAGTGACCATTTTTGTTAGGCCGGTGGTGTACTGTCCTCCCATGGCCAAGACTCCACCGATAATAGCATCCTTGTCTCCAGACGGTATGTCTGCGCAGGCTACGACTACCCCAGAGAAGAAGAGTCGTGGATCGGGATTATAGGGTCGTACGTGAGCAACTCGATTGCTGGACACCGAGGCGCTAACCCATTCCGGCTTTACCACAGGTATGAAAGCATCGCTTGCTTCTTGGTATCCAGGGAAATCAGTAGTAGAAGAAATGATGTGTGTGATATCCTTGAGCTTAGATATCAACAACTTTGGAGACACGGGGACATGAGTAGCGCCATTATCCACCAGCAGAGAAATAAGCTGTGATCCCGGGTCAGTACGGTTTCCTCAATCATGTGAATCAAGACTCACCCCCTTAGATTCAGCTTCACTCAACGTGTCGCTCGCCAGAACGCAACAATAGACATCGTGGAACAAAGCTGGTGACCGAGAAGGCCGGTAGGATCCCGATGGATCCTGGCCATCCGCAGCCATTTTATCTATTACCACTCAATGCACAATGCAATGCAATTGGAAGACAAGAGCGACAGGAACGTTGAGGGCCTCTGTGTTGGGTGTCACTTTAGCTTTAGTTATCGACAACACAAACGACGCGACTGGGCGACGCGTTCGTCAATTGGACCAGACTTGGAGACTCTGATTGATCACGTGTCACAAGATTTGATGGAATTTCTGATGAGATATTCGAAACTTTAAAGAAGTAGTAGGTCCTTATCCTGGAACGAAACAACTCTCCTACGTGTATGTATGACTTTATCATTGCTGTATTACGCGTTGACATCACTCACTTGCTGTTGCGAAAATCCATCCACAAACTCCAATTCAAGCATTCAACTGAACGACCAACGGCCACTACCAAAACTTCCGTCATCTCTCCTTCTTATGTCGAAATTCGAAATTATGCCCCAATCCGTAATAGACTTCAATCAGAAGAGCCTCCTGGGTGAGTGTGCAGCTGCCAATTGACAGGGAGAGTCGGCCGGACTCTGGGTGTTAATCGCCTGTTTGCTCGCAGTTTCGGTGCTGTCAATTGCATTTAATCCCATCTTTTGGAAGTAAGTTTCACAGACCAATGCTTCTTGCAGCTTCTGGTGGTATTATTCAGCTCACCTGACGGACCTGGCTGACTGGCGTTCTCTTTTCCGCAAAGCATTGTCGCTCGTCAAGGCATGATTGCACCTTGTAAAATTTCACGAGAGAACAGATCAATAATGGCGAATGCGCTCTAGAATACCATAATAAGATTCTGACGAGGCTGTTTAGAGGGAATTCGCGCTATGCCTGCTATGGATTGGCTGCGGTGATTTTTTTCATCGGTATCTTAAGGGACGCTTTGTGTGTGCCACCTAAACCATCTAATTAAATACAAGGTGGCTCTAGCTGATATGCGGGACTGCATTGAACAACAGATATGAGCGCGCATTACGAGACCAACCCTCCTACCCACTTCTAGAGACCGATCTCTCGAATTACATTGCCATTGCCTTACTGGCAGTAGGAAACACTCTGGTGCTTAGCAGCATGTGGGCGTTGGGCTTTACAGGCACATATCTAGGCGACTACTTTGGTATACTCATGTCACATCGCATAACCTCTTTCCCCTTCAACATCACCGACGCGCCCATGTACTACGGATCGACACTGTCGTTCCTAGGCACCGCTCTGTGGTACGGGAAGCCTGCAGGGATCATATTGACCTTTGAGGTGCTGGTTGCCTATCTTCTTGCGCTGAGTTTCGAAGAGTAAGCACTTTTTCCCTTCTCCTTTCCTAGACTCTTGATAATATGGTCTTTGGTGGAAGTTGTGTGGCTGATGGTAAGCTTGGGTAGTCCATTTACGGCAGCCATCTATGCCAAGAGGGAGCGGGAGAGAGAGGCGCAAAAGAAGACATCGTAGATTACATAAACTAAGCATATAAGAGCGCGTCTGGGGATATTCGACGTATTGCGCTCGAGGGGGTAGAAAACCCCCCCAGTGGAAAATGCTCAGCGTGCATCGCATGATTTAACATCTAGACATTGGGACTGGCATTGCAAAAATTCAACTACTTTGCATGAAAGCAGTTAGATATGGTAGGGGTGGTGTGGTATCTTGTTATCTATTTGCGTTTTCTCATCATATTTAAATAAGATACAAGCGACGTTCACTCCATAGAATCGCCGTGTCCATGCGTTCGATCGTGTTGTACAAAATATAGTACATCAGTCGTCAAGGTATTCAGTCGACATGAAGCGCCATTGACCTTGGCGGTAAGCCATCTCGGTTTGGGAATCCACGTCCAGGATCTGGGAACCACGGCAATTGCCACGGCATACCAAGACTCCTGAACAGTCTCAAGTCTACGCTCTCCTTCCCCTTGTCTTCTTGCCTTCCTTACCCCCATCGTCATCTTCTTCCTCTTTCCCTTTTTTCAAATCCTCTTCCAATGCCCATTCCCCCTTATCATACCAATCCTCACCATCGCTCATTTCACCTACATGCGCTTCTGCCTTTGCCCACCTCCACAATTCTTTCCTCTTCCTATTCGCCTTCAGCAAGCCATCGCGCAGCTGCTCCGCACCGCGGCAGACCTCTTCCTGCTTCTGCACGTACAACAGTAGCAATCGCCTTGTTTCTGCGGCCTCAGCCGGGGGAAGTCCGAAATCCCAGTCAGGTTTGGCTGCATCAGGGACCAGGAACAAAGGGTGAATCCAGGTAGGAAGAGGCGAGCTGGGCGTGGGAGAACGGGAGCGGGAGCGGGAACGAGGTGGTGTGTTGGACGCGGTCGCGAGAGCTTGAGCACGGGTGGTCATGCGATGAAGTGGCGGCTGTGACGATTCTTCTTCGGCCTCGGCTTCGAGTTCTGCGATTAAAGCTTGATCCTCAGGGAAATCTTGGGCGCCTTGTGCCGAAGGAATCCTGTTCTGTGGAGATTCGTCTTTCTTTGTATTCGGGTGTGTGTCATCCGCGATTTCCGTTCTACCCATACCCAAACTACCTTTACCAGTGACGACTCCATCAGCATTTAGATTCAGCTTTTTGGTGATATCTCCTCTCCCTTTCCTGAGCGAGCTTTGTGGTTCATTTGAGTTGACTGCATGACTCTCATCTGCCGCAGCACCTCCATTCGGTGGGTCAGCCATCGCACTATCTTCAATTGCGCCTTGATCAACTCCAATTCTCCCGCCGTTTCCTAGAGCTGCTAAACCTGGGTCGCTCGTTCCCTTGTCAAAAGTACCCCTGCTTTTCTTACGCTTTATACCATGGTCTTCCTGATCGGCTATGCCATCAGTTGTGTGGTGGCCGCGATTAGCTGCCACCGGAGACTGCTCCTTGCTCACTATCTGTTGAGATCCAAATCCGCCATTGATGGAATGAGATCCGATTGGTCGGAAGAGCGCGATATCGTTATCCGACTCCATCATGCCACAAGGAGCCCAATTCTCATCACCTCGAAACTTAATCAACAGCTGATTCGCCTTCCATAAAGATGCATTCTCCTTATGGACCATGTTCGATGCCTGTTCTGCTAACTCCGACAGAGTATTCGAGAGGTATGGGAATGAAAGGCTAGGGTGGTTGCAAAGGTCGGCGACGGAGGTCAACGGCGCGAGCACCTCTACATAGCAAGTATAAGCGTTGGGCTCAAAGACATGCTGTAGTGGATTCGGCCGGAATTCGGAAGGATATTGTGAGAGGAAATTATTGCAATGTTATCGTTGTAGTAGGGGTTGTTTTTCGAGACGAGTATTGATTGAGGATAAAAAACATCGTTAGGTTATGTAAAGAAAATTTGCATTTACTTACCCTCTAACCGGATTTCTCCATAAACATTCTCTGCTCTGGCAGCAGCGTCTGCTTCCTCGTCTATTTCATCATCGTCCAACTCGTCTCCGTCTTCATCCAAACGCGGAGGGTTACGATAAAGAATAGGTCGCTTGTACCCAGCATGCTCGATCACCTATGTTGCGCGTAAGTGATTCTGCAGTACCGATCAACTAGAAGTCACTACCTCTTTGTAGACCCTGGGCCCGCTCGGTAGATCTGCTTGACCCTCATGGACGAATGTGGCCTTGCGCTTGAGCTTGTTGCCGCGATTGGACGGTGCGTTGATCATTTCTTCAGAATCCGAGGCTAGAGAAGGTAATAAAGAGTCAACTGCGCTGCGCTGTGAATTCTGACCCTAGACCTGCTATGTCCAGGAACTGACTGAAGCAGTCGATTTTCAGTGATAGCGTGAACGCCAGGGGACTTTACCATCCTGCCCCCTGCTCAATGCTTTCCTCATACTTAGGATTGTTTCCATTATGTACGCTTGGTTGGCAGCCATGACGACGGAGATCAGGTCGTGAAGGGCATGCCCCACACAGTCAGACGTATGTGAGTAGCCCAACTAATTAACAGTGCCAGAGAGGTACGTGTCCTAGACAAACAGGAGGTTCCTAGAAGTGAGCATACAAAGGATGCGAACGCAAGGCTCGCGTCTGTCGCGCGCTGCTTGGGAGTCTGGCTGGTTGAAGGTTGGGGGTCTAGGATAAGGTACTCCGTCGAAAGTGCAGGCCGCAGGTCGCAGGTCGCAGTCGGATACAGTCTCGCTGCTTTTGCAGAGAGTGCAGCAGCCGTTATGGCGGCATCGCATATCCTTCACACCTTGCTTACCTTCTTGTCAGCATGCGCGAACAAACGAATGAATGATTGCATGAAGATATTTGCCATCGGCTCAGAAAAGCCTTAGAATATGGACGTGTATCCTCGTGAATACCTAATTCACAACCTACCGGTGGTTTTCCTCTCGGGTCTGGCGTTGATAAAATTTGAAAATCCAGTCGACTACGAGTACCCATTGCTCCAGGAGAACGGCATCCGGATTACTTCTGACTTGCCGCCAGTCACATCTCCGAACGCACCCTCATTGCTTCAGAACTTCCTGGAGCTCGATGGTGGTGGCAAGGATGTTCCATGGAATGGTAGGACAAGCAAGGATGTGGTGGGATTAATGCCATTCCGGATGAAGCTCGTTGGGAGGGTAGGTCAGGACCCTCTTTTTGTAGCCTTGGTCTTCCTGAGTCATCTACACGTCAAGCATCGCTGGTCCTTGAGCTTGCTGACAATTTACTTCCAAAGGACGTTATTTTGCCGCCCCGAAAGGCGAACCTCCCATCTCCTTCTCCTTCTAGCACAACTTCTCCTCCACGGGAGCTTCACTCGCCTCTATCACCACTGTCTCCTAGCTCCGATCTCTTCCCAGATGGCCTCATGTCACCGCTTTGGATTGCAAAGCATAATGATCTTCTTCCGTCAGTTTTCATCGCCTTCTTCAACCTAACAGCTGATCCGGATCTCAATACATTGCACGACAACCAATTGAAAGCCGAAATCAACAACATCAAGAAGGCCTTTACAGCGTCATCCTATAAGACTCGCTTTGTAGCTGTGATCTTGAGCGAAAAGTCGATTCTAGAAGCCCCAGACATTGACGAGCGGCTTGCGAACATCCGTAAAGCGACAGGACTAGACCCCAAGAACTCACTTTTCTTCCTTCCTCCTAATTCGTCGCCTGTCGAGATTCGTGCCTTCGTCCAAAACCTTGTCTCTACGCTCCAGCCTCTATGCATTGAATACTACCGCGATTTGTCGAAGCACGCTCGGCGGAAACGCAATCGCGGCGTCATTCCTCCGCCTACAACACCACCTACATCCGGAACTTCCCAAACTCTGGCTATTCATGGATGGAATGTGCGGTACGAGTTCAAACTTGGGGTTCTGGCGGAGTTCAGGCAGGAGATGGATGCAGCAGGCCGCAATTTTGAGGGTGCATATGAAGGCCTACTTGGGCAGGATGTGTTCGAGTCAATAGCTAGCTGGAGTCCAAGATGGAATGAAGCGAGGCTCCTAGCAGATGTAATCGCAATTCGCATCCTACGATGCCTGCTTTGGAATGGTCAGACGACTTCCGCTGCACGGAGATGGCAGGGACATCGTGGTCGAATGCGAGATCTGATTGATCGAAGAGGTAAGGGAACTGTGAATTATGGGTGGGAGACTTGGGAGGCGAGGTGGGCAACAATTATGGGACAATTGATCCTGAAGTCGGAGTTGCCCATCTTTAGTATTCCAAACGTACCGAAAGCGGAGGAAGTTGCTCTAAACTCGTCGATCTTTTCGCCTCCAGAGAAGGCATTTCCTGTCGGTGAACGATTACCTCCCTGGGAGCTACTTCACCACGCAGGGTACTGGTTCCAAATAGCAATAAGGCATTTGTATAAGCGGCGCGTTCTTGCCGAAGCAATCCCAGATGAGGATCGAGTACCACCGGAACAATTGCGGTCATCGAATGTGGCGAGTAAATCCAACGTGTACGATACCTATCTCTGCCCTGAACCATATCATGAATACCCACATCCTCGTGAGGGTGGTGTTGATCATTCTGCCATGATAATAGGATTACTGAATGGCACTATCAGCGAATTTGAACAGAGGGGTCAAATTAGGATGGTGGAACGGCTAAAGCTTGAATTAGCTCGGGAAGAGATGAGAGGAGGCAATTGGGGTAATGCGCTGAAGATTCTGCGGCCTCTCTGGATAGGGATGAGCTGGAGAAGAGAAAGTTGGCTGGATCTTGTTGCGGATGTCGGATGGGCCACGAGAGAATGTGCAAGTCACGTCGGTGATGGTGGACATGTAATTGGTCCTGAGTGGGAGCTGATGAGCAGCTGTGAGCACCCTTTGAGTCTACACCTTTCCCCCATCGATATTTCATCCCTAAATCTCGTTCCTGCCCCGCGTCTTCAAGCACACCAAGGCACAGTAATAGTGCTGATTAATGTCTCAGGCTTCACACCAAGACTCGACTGGCAGTATGACCTCGCCAAGTGCTTGGATGGTCTGGAGACCGTAAAATCCAAGCCAACTGTTGTATTAAGAGCGGGCGACGTCATATCATTCTGTAAGTTGTACCCATTTCAAGATATATTGCATGGAACTTTTGCCTACTGAATTCTCACCATCGACCAGTGTCATCAAGTTATGCTTTCAAAAGTGCCGAAAGCCATGTTGGCGACCCGATTGCTTCACAGCTGGCTATTAAGTCAAGCGCTCATGCACGGTCTGTACCAGTCACTTTATCTGAAATAAAGCTCTCCTATGACGGAAACCTGAAGACGGTTTTAATACGCCACAAACCCGCATTAGAACCTATGAATACGATCGAAAAACCCACCAAACTTGTGGAAATTGCGCTTCACGAAGCTTCTCCATTAAGTTCTACAGGGAAAACTTACCTAGTGGGTGAAGCAGATCTAACCTTTCATCCTGGCCAAATCAAGATCTTTGGTATTCAAGCAATGTTGAGAGAAGCGGGCGCCTCAAGGGTCGTCTCTGCTACGTTTTCAATGACTACAGATCTATTTGACGTTGACTATATCCAAACTTTCGATGAAGATGATAATTCAGGGGTCTGGTGGGTAGAGAAGCACGGTGTTTTGAAGAAGAGACCAGGCAGAGAGCGAACTGGGGCTGTGAATATCCTTCCAAAGCCGCCAAAAATGCAGATTAGAATCTTGGACTTGAAGAGACAAATTTATACCAATGAACGAGTCCTCATAAATGTCGAGGTCGTCAATGAAGAGGACGGGGAGGCAGAAGCAGCCCTGGAAGTGCGAATTCTAGGTGATTTTGAAACGGCTCCGACTCTATCCTGGATAGAAGACCCTGAAGGGTCCGGAGATAAGGCTCCGGAAGATTCAGAAGCAGACCTGAGTGATGACGATTCACTGATTTCTCTTCCAGGTCACGCAATTGGAAAACTCGTCCCTTCTGCAAAGACCGTGGAGACGTTTTCATTCTACACTACATCTGTTGCTGCAGAGCACATCCTAGAGCTCAAGGTCCTGTACCATCTTTTGTCTGACCCGTTCACGCCCATCTCTAAAACGCTCACGATTAATCTAACTGTTGTCGGGCCTTTCGAAGCTAACTACGACTTTTCGCCTCGGGTTCACCCAGACCGATGGCCGACCTACTTCAGGGTAGATGACGTCATGGATCCGGACAAAAATGATGATAAAGGGTTTACAGAGAAGTCTGGCATCGCACAGAAGTGGTGCTTGACCGCAAGGGTGGCATCGTTCGCCACAGAGAACTTGATCATCGAGAATGTGAACCTACCAGTCCTCGGTGTAAACGGCGGCGTTGATTGTTTAGTCACATATGAGAATCCAGAGATGGCCAGCCTGTTGGAGATTGCCCCTAATGAGATCGAGGAGACGCGGTTCCTTCTTGATATTAAGAAATTTAGCCTGGAAGACCGACGGTCGGCCACTCTTGATCTAGCTCTCAGCATTCTCTGGAAGAGGAAGGGGGAAGGAGCCGAGCTCAACACGAGCATTCTGGCGGTACCTCGCCTGCTAGTTCCCAGCAGTGAGCCACGGGTGCTGGCCTCGACCCGCTACTCTGCAGTTATCCCATCTGTGATTCATCTGGACTTCACCATTGAGAATCCCACAATGCACTTACTAACATTCAACATCACCATGGAAGCAAATGAAGAGTTCGCTTTTAGCGGGCCCAAACTCAGCTCCCTTCAGATCCTGCCCATCAGTAGGCACACAGTTCACTTCAACTTGCTGCCCAGCGTACGTGGGCAATGGATTCAGCCACAGCTGAAGGTGGTTGATCGTTATTTCAACAAGACCCTGCGAGTGAGCGCCACAGAGGGCATGAAGATGGACAAAACAGGAATTTTAGTCTGGGTTGATGCCGACGGTTAAGCATGAGATACGGGTGTAGACTCATCAGAACAAAACCATGTTGCTTACTTCATCCCGATCCATTGGTACGGATAGAACGGACACGTTGCATAGGGGCTACGGAATCCCCAGTCCAACTTATCTACCTGTATCGTTACCAAAAATTAGAATGCACAATGATTGTTCGTGATGTGGGCAGAACGAGTTAAGTGACCAAGTGACTAGACGAGTAATGGAGCGGGTAAACTACTGAGCAATTGAGCGACGCTCCATTGGAGTCGAGGTTTCAACCAGTCAGGATGAAGGGAATTTTTTTAGTGGATCCGACAACTCCGCGTTGCATCGATTTTTGCTTGATGACCTCAACAACCAGCAAAGAAAGTTTGTATTTGCCTTGGCCTCTTCCTCCATCGCCGACCGGGAATGCCAACGCAACAGCCTCGCACAGTACGCACGACAGAAAGCCTTTAAAGGAGGAGGTGGAGGAGGAGGTTGCGGGATGCCCAACAACAACGACAGCAGGTCACAGCGATCACCGTCTACGAGTAAGCATGCCATAGCTGACTTGCCTCGGGCAGAATTGACCATGTTACTTGTACATTGACGCGTGCAATGCTAGCCTTCCACTTTGCCGCCGGCCTTGGATCAGGCATCCTCTCAGCCGTGCTCCTTCAACCCGCTGATCTCCTCAAGACTCGCGTGCAACAGTCACACTCCAATTCCCTCGTCGGGACCCTCCGAGAGATCGCCAGAGGCCCCAAACCACTGGGGCAGCTCTGGCGTGGCACGCTGCCGTCAGCGCTCCGTACGGGCATCGGCTCTGCCTTGTATTTCTCCAGTCTCAATGGATTGAGGCAGTATGTCGCCCGGTCGAGCCTATTAGCGTCCAGTGGACTTGTGACTACGACGACGAGCACAACGATGGCATCGGGTGCAGGGACTACGGCACAGCATTCCTCCGCACTGCCCAAGCTGTCAAACCTCGCAAACCTCACAACCGGGGCGGTAGCTCGTGCGTCAGTAGGGTTGGTGATGATGCCGATCACAGTGATAAAGGTGCGGTATGAGTCAAATTACTACACTTACCGCTCCTTGTGGCAAGCTTCGACAGATATCTTACGCAAAGAAGGGCTGAAGGGGTTCTTCTCAGGCTTTGGGGCTACAGCAATCCGCGATGCGCCCTCCGCGGGACTTTACGTCCTGTTCTACGAACAAGCAAAAAAAAGGTTGAGCTCACTAGTCCCACCAACTACTACGCCCGCCAATGAAGACATGAAAAGCAGCACCTCTGCCGGGATCAATTTCGTGTCCGGTGTGGTTGCTGCCGGCCTTGCTACCGCCCTGACAAACCCCTTCGACGCCTTGAAGACACGCATACAGCTCCTGCCTGCTGAATACGGAAACATGGCACACGCGGCGAAGCTGATGGTGCGCAAAGATGGCTTTGGGTCCCTCTTCGATGGGCTGGGGTTGAGGATGGCGAGAAAGGCCATGTCCTCGGCGCTGGCCTGGACGTTGTACGAAGAATTGATCAGGAGAGCGGAAAGGGGGTGGGATGGAAAGGGAGATATATTGTGACTTGGGATATGGAGCATTTACGTGCTTCGATGTGCGGTTGACGTCACACAGTTTCATTCTGTAATATTTCTGCGGCTCATGGAACAAAACGCCTCTCATTCTTTGAGATACTTCTCAGAGTCTCAGGGGGAAAAAAGTCAACAGACTATATTCTAATAAAATAAAAATAATAGATAAATAAATTTAACGCAAAATTACACCAAAAAAGTAGTCGCAGCAGTGATTGATTCGTAGCAGCGACAAAGTCGAGAGTCACACGAATTCAGAGTGGAAATCTTAGACTCAATTCAACCTCTCTCAAGAACGACTATAGAAGATACACGGCATGCAATCTTTCGTATAATGCCACAAAGACCTTGCCAACCAGACCCCGTCAATTTCGTGCAAAGCCCAATGACAATTCGTTTCCTTCATCAATGACCTTATGGCCTCTTCTTCATCACCAGAACCCGTTGCGCCTCACTACCTTCTTCTTTGGTTTCTTATCCTCAATCATCCTCCGTGCCCGATCTTCTTCCTGAGCGCGCAGTATCAACAGCTGGCGGTCTTCGTCGGCACGTGCCTCCCGGAGCCGTCGTGTGTGATCCCAGAAGATCTCTTGCTCGTGTTCGGGCACCCAGCGCTTGATGATAACGTATTCCGGGTCCTAGAGGCCATAATTAGCATGATATGAATGACAAGTTAGAGGTGTCGCAAAGCGCCACACAGCCAAGTGGAAAGGGAATCTTACATAGTCAAGTTTCCAGTCCACATTGTACACTCTCAGCGTCTCAATTGATATATGCCTCCGAGCCATCTTAGTGAAGGTGGTCTTACTCAGGTCCACTTCTTTCTTGACGACAAGACTGACATCTTTGGTTGACAAGCCAAGCCTCTCCAGATCTCTTTTATACCGCTCCTGGTACTCCCTCTCTCTCTCTTCTTTATCCCTCTTTTCTTTCGCAATCCTTTCCGCCTCTTTACGCTTGAACTCCTCAATTGCCTTCTCTCTTATATCCTTCTGTTTCTGTTCTTCCTTTCGTTTGTCTTCCGCTTCTTTGGCTTGCTTGAGTAACAGCTCATCCCTGATACGCTTGGCTTCTTCCGCTTCTCTGGCTTTCTTGAGCAGTAGTTCATCTTTCGCGCGCTTCGCTTCCTCTTCGCGCTGCTTCTCGAGCTCAAATTTTTTAACTTTCTCTCTCATCTGTTCAAATTCCAACTGTTCCTCATAATTGCGACATGGAGAGACATCGCGAGAGTAGGAGACAGACAAAGGACGCGAATGCTGGTGATAACGGCGAGGTGAACGGCCTCGAGGGGATCGGCCACGCGATTGCATGGAAATAGGACTGGGGTCGCGATCGTCATAGTCCCATTCTTCTAGGTCGTACGTGCTCATTGGTCTTCCTCGATGCTCGTCCGCCTGGATATTATTGATGACCACTGGCGGAGGTGGTGGGGGGCCTCCGGTGCGAGGTCCAGTAGATCGGGACCGATGAAGCCCGGTACTGTACTCTGGAGAAAGGAGCCCAGACTGAGTAGAATAGTAGAGTGGCCTGCGGGCGTAACCTTCGGTTGCCATGCGACGACGTACTGGCCGCACCGCAGCTACCACGACGGGCTCACGCGGGGAATGGTAGCCCCGGGGGTCATCCAGATATTCGAAGGACATGCTATCAGCGTTCCGGCAGAGCGCAATGAATTACGAGAGGTTGGAGAATTTGTAGTCGAGGAGAGAGAATGAGGAGGGAGTAGGAGATGAAGCGTACAAAAATCTAGCGGTGTAGTAGGGAGTGGGTATGTTTGTCGTAAAAGGTGCAGAGTGTGTGTAATGCAGAACGGTGGGAAGAGGGGTTGGATTTGTAGTTTGACGCAGTCGCGCATCGTGACACGGGGGTTGCTTTTCTGAGTCGAACATCCCGGCCGCTTCCCAGTCATGCATGTCCGGCCAAGTTCCGGCCCTGTCCACCACTTCACTGCCTTTTCTGCCTTCTCTCCCATGTCCCAGGATATCCCATCCACCATCCCATTCCCTCCTACTTTGGTGCATCGTGGTTGGCAGGGCGATCTCCGCTAATTTCAATTTATTCTGAGCCCAGCGCCCTCATCCTAAGAAAAGAAATCGCGGTGCCCTGCCGGTTCAGGTGGCTGGTTTTTATTTGGTTCGAACGGAGCAAACTTCCGTGGCACCCTTTCCAGTTCGCAGAGTACATACGCATCTACATACATACACGGTGACAAGCCCCATTCACGTCTTGGAGTTGCCCAGCGACAGCTGCACGTCAACACCGGGGTCTCTTTTTCTGGCCCCCAAATTCATATCCTACTTCGTGCCATGCATACAGGAATTTGGCGAAGTAACCGGTATAACTAGTGGTGGGGCGCCTCAGCCACATCGGAATCACCAGAATTAACTAGCGGCGAGCTGCGCAGCCCGCATTGCGCCATGTACGGAGCATGTATGTACTCGTATGCCACCAGGAACAAAAAACTATCCATTGATCGTCAGACACGACTTCTGATTCTTTCAGATTACATTATGCCTTTCCGCCAGTCCTAAATATCTGCTCCATATGATCCCGGCTGTTCTTGTGTGTGGTTTCGAGGTAGTGTAATTTCTTCTCCAGATTCGAGACATCCAACTTCAGCTCCCCTATTTCGGACGAGAGTCTCTTTCCAACATCCGCGATGGGGCTAGAGATGAACCTATAGAGCCATGTCTATCAGCGCGCGGACAAGGAGCGATATCCATGAATTGACCTTACATTTTCCCTACCCCTTCATACACCTTTGTATCCTTGGGAAGACCCCCAACCTCACTTAAAGTCAGTTGTAATAGACGAATATCGCGTTGTTTTGCGGCAATCGTCGCTTTTACAACGTTGATCTGCTGTTGAGCCTGTAACGCACGACTCTCTATCTCCTGCACCAGCTTTGACACCAAGAAAACTCGTCAGAGACGTGTGCGTGCATGACCTGGCTGCCTTACCTTCTGGAGGGCCTCATTTGGGATCGACATTATGTTCTGCTGCGGGAGAAACTGTGTCGGGACTTTTTTGCAGCGGAGACGTTATCTTATCGAGAATGCCCACAAATCCTCTGAACAAAGTCAGGAAATTTTTTCAGGAAATTTTGGAGGAGTTTGGTCCGAGGCGCCCCGCAGCTAAAAAAAAAAGTTAGACCATAGCATAAGCCTGGATCGACTCTGCCAGGGGAATCCCATAACTTACACAAAGTTGGGATGTTGGCTGCGATAACTGCTTGGAACGCGTATCGCTTAGAGCACGGGACAACATGCATGGCTAGCAAGCTGGATGCTGGATCCATACGACGTCAGCACGCTGGAGCCATCTATTTCCTCCCATCTAATCCGTACCTTCCTCTTCCATGATATTTTCTGCGTAGCTAACTAATATGGCTTTCGGCTTTCCCTCTATTCCCTATCCTCCAGCTCGCGATGGATATTGGCATCCGATTACGTCAACCCTGAATTGGTGTGAAGAGGTATGGCTCGTATAGCTAGCTATTTGCTTAGTGGACAGGACACCATCCTAACTTGAGTATCAGGACTATTATCTAACTCCCTACGCTGCGGAAATCGTAAATACCTTGACAAATCTACTCTTTATGTATTTGGCTATCAAAGGAATTCGAAACTGCATCCAAAATGGGCATGATACCATATTCCTCACCAGCTTCGTTGGATACCTATTGGTGGGGGCTGGAAGTTTTCTGTTCCACAGCACTCTCAAGTGTAAGTCTGCCGATGAGGAATATATGCTTATCAACTTTGTCGCATTCGCTCTGATTGAATTTCATCTGTTTTGTAGATCCCATGCAGCTAGTCGACGAATTATCCATGATTTACACAACATGCCTAATGTGCTATGCTACATTCTCATATGGTCACTCCCGAAACTTTTCTATCGTTCTTGGTTTCTCCCTCGTGGGATTGGCGGCCTTCATTACTCTATATTACCACTATCTACAGGATCCTTCATTCCACCAAAACGCATATGCCCTACTGACAATTATTGTGCTACTACGGAGTGTGTTCGTGATGGAGATCAATATTAGACCTTCTATGCGCCGAAACGAAAAGGTCCGCCGCGTGGCTGACTTGCCTCAAAAAGCTATACAAGACGTTGAAGATCGAAGGGACCAGAAGATAGTGAAGGAGATGTGGTTATTGATTGCCACTGGCCTCACTACTTTTTTGGGTGGCTTTCTGGTATGGACCCTGGACAATGTGTATTGCTCTTACCTGCGAAGATGGAGAAGGCAGATTGGTTTACCGTGGGGCATCCTTCTCGAGGGGCATGGTTGGTGGTGAGTTATGCACCGTATACCTGATGGAATTATGTTGCATGAATTCTAGCTTACAATAGACCACAAATAGGCATCTCATGACAGGAATAGGTAAGCCGGTGTTGCCAAACTTGGTGGTGAATGCTATGCTCACGCCTCCTCTAGGAGCCTATTTTTACATTGTGTGGGGCATCTGGCTTCGACACTGTTTGAATGGGCGACAGGAAGAATACAAGCTTGTTTGGCCCAATCTCTTCTCGCTCCCCGAGGTGATTAAGACGGGTACCTCGGAGGATACGCAAAAAATTCAAAATGATGGCGCAAAGAAAGCTCAATAGAACTTATTACTTTGGTGTTGTTGTATAATAGATGATGCCATAAACACCAGCATGATCATTCCTGACTACTCCCAGCAAAGGGCGCGAATGGGGTTAAAACTCTCAGAGCAAGTGTGCTTGCTTATCTACAGGCACCAAACAGGTTCTCGAACTGGTCATGTATGCAAAAAACTACATTGCCGAATAAAATATAAACTGCCGCAGAGACGCGGACCATTCTCAAAGCTGCTCTATTGGTGGTAACAGCGAAATGTCCTTCTACTTGGCCTTCTCCAAATTGAGCATGTAAGTTCCCTAATAATTTGCTCTGATATCTTGGCTATTGTTTGTAACGGAAGTACCCACACGGCGCGGAAAGTGAACAGTGCTGTAAGCGAGTGTATCGAGCAAATGGGATATTGAAGCTTTTAAGAAGCTGTTAGCAAAGCGGCTGACGTATCCTCAAGATTTCAAGAGTGCAACGTATATGCGATTTGCAATTCTAGATGTTTGATGTCAGCCTTACGTCGCAATATTTACTACTGAGAATTGGGATATTGCACCCATGCGATTGGTCTGGGTGGACTATTGACTCCATTCAATCTCCACTTCATCTCTGGCTCGAAGCTTTTATCGATGGCTTCTCAACCCCAACCCTCCAAATCTTCTTCCAGATGGGGCTCTTTGCTACAGCAAGCTGTCGCTGGTGTTGAGTCGAAGCTTGATACCATCCTTGCGGATGGCGATGATGTATCGAACAGGATCGCGAAGGGCACAGCCTCAGGCTCGATTTCGACATATGAGTCAAAATCAGAACAGCCTGGGCTGAAGTCGGGGATGACACCTCTACCTTCTACTGTAGTTGTCTCAGAGAAGAGTAGGCCTCAAACTATTCATTCGTATTGTGTACAAACAGCTAATCTCAAACTATAGACCTTTCCAGAACTCCCTCGACCAGCAAGGCCCAGGATCGTTTACAAGAACGTCTGGCAAGAGCAATTAAGAGCAATGGTGCCGTCAGGAGTGAAAGTCCTGCATCATCTTTGGGGTTTCCTTCTCGGACAGCTAGTCCAGCCATGGGAGACCCTACCACCGGGACAGAGGTCCCGCTACGGAGTATGGATAAGAAAGCCACCGAAGTAGTAAAGGGAATAATCAGTGGTCGAACATCTCAGGACGCAAAGCGAATCTCTGGAGAGAGTAGAAGAGCTTCCACCTGCCTGCCAATCGGAGAAACTGTAAACATGAATGCCGAGCCCTCAGCGCCAGCAACATCGTCCCATCTTGCAACTTGCGACTCCTCAAGACATTCAATAGAGTCAAATTCCGCATTTCCATCTCGCCAATCCATAGAGGCATCGCCAGACGCAGCCATCGACTCAGAATTACCCCCGGCTCTAGACGCTGTTGAGTTGAGGTCTTCAGCGGAATATGAAGCCATCATAGCACAAATGCGGTCCGAAAATGAGACTTCCGAGCTGCGACGGCAAGAAGAGTTACATACGTACACCGAACGTATCGATGCTCTAGAATCAAAACTTCAATATCTTGCCAGAGAGGCTGCAGATTCTGCGCGGAAAACAATTTCAGCAGCAGCAGTAGGGAGCCTTGAAGAGAAGCTTGCAGAGAAAGATGGGCAGATCGCATCGCTAATGGAAGAGGGTCAAAAATTATCGAAAGCAGAGCTTAAATACATGAACATTGTGAAAAAGCTGCGAGCGAAGTCCACTGAGGATGAGAGAGCTGCATCGGAGGTAAGAAGGAGGTTGGAGAAGGCCGAGAGAGACGCGTTTGATGCAAAAGAGAAGTCAAGACGTGCCATTGACGCGGAGAAGCGAGCAAACGAAAAGCTCAAGGCACTATCCAGAATAGAAAAGGAGTTTGAACTCACCAAGGCAGAACGGGATTCAAATGACGCACTCGTGAGAAGATTGCAGGCTCAACTGGCCGAAGCCATCTCCAAAGCTGAACATGCGGAAACGAAGGCTCAGACCAATGCTCTCGAAGCCGAAAAGAGACTCGTATTGGAACTAAGGGATGATCTGAGCAATGTGAAGATCGAAAAGGAGTTGAGCGACGAGAGACATCGGGCTGAGGTGCGGGAATTGAAGGGAAAGATTGAGCGAGGAAAGGAACGAGCCGAAATAGTTGAATTGGAGCTCAAAGGAGAACAAGCTGTATGTATGCCGCTTATTCATTGACATAAACACTAACATACGGCATAGATGTTGGAAAGTAAGTTGGAAGTCCTACGAGTCCAGGCCGAGGAAGTCTCGACTGGAGTGACGGGCGATGCGCAAGCAAAGCTTCTTCGCCAAATTGAGACCCTACAGGCCCAATACGCTGTTGCCAGCCAAAACTGGCAAGGCATTGAAAATACTCTCTTGGCTCGAGTCTCCAATCTCGAGAAAGAAAGGGATGAGCTGTCTGCAAAAGAAGGCCAAATTAGAAAGAAAGCCCGAGAAGTAGTGAGTAGTCTAGAACTCTCCACTGTCATTTCTGAATCTGACGCTTAAAAGAACCTCAAATCAAAACGTTTGGAAGAAGAGCTCGAGAGCTCGATTAGCAAGTTACATACTATGGAACGAGACCTTGTTGAATGCAAGGAAAAACTGAGAAAGCTGCAACTAAGGCTTGAGCAATCTGAAGCCGCTCTTGTAGACACCAAGTTTCAATTCGAGCGGGACCAAAAGTCTTGGGAACTTGAATTGTTGCAGAAACTTGAGGAAGAGAGAAGCAGGTGTCGGGCAGAGTTGACGCAGAATGGAAATGGTCATGTTCGTCCTAGGACAGCGTCTCCCTCCCAGCCCAATCGGAAAGGATCGAACACGGACCTAAATTATCAAAACCGTCGATTACAAGGTCTCACCACTTTGGAACAAGTCCCAAGAGCTGTTTCACCATCTAGCCGTCGAACTTCTAGCCAGCATCCTTCGGCATCTGATACGGGAACTCCATGGGGGAGACAGGTTTCTCTGTCGTTTATTTCGCAATTACCTCTGATTGGCACCAGCATCTCCGCAACGCCTTCTGTGCAAACAGCAGAGGCAGACGAGTTTTTCGATGGCGGCGCATCTCCAGCGTCACAGCACCGGACGATCGGCGATATGATTTCCGCATCCACAGTCGGCGCAGGCCCATCTGTGCAGCTAGTAGAACGAATGAGTGCAGCCGTCCGACGTCTCGAAAGTGAGAAGGCTGTCTCGAAGGAGGAGCTCACCAGGCTGTCTGCGCAACGTGATGAGGCCCGGGAGGAGGTGGTGAGTCTCATGCGTGAGGTGGAGCAAAAGCGCGCCGCAGATGAGAAGGTCAAGAAGCTCGAGGAAGAGATGTCAAAGATGAACGAGAGATATGAGACTACGCTTGAGATGCTAGGAGAGAAGAGCGAGCTGGTCGAGGAGCTTCGAGCAGACATTGCTGACCTGAAGCAGATGTACCGCGAACTGGTCGAAAACACTATGAAATGAGCGATTGGGCTTTGCTATCACAGCCTATCCATTTTGCTTTTAATGTACATTATCACAGTCTCGGGACCTTCTGCATTTAGCGACTGCGGCGCTTGGATTAAATGTAGGGATGCATTTGGGGGGTGTGCCCCGGTTGCCATGCTATAAATCGATGCCCTCGCGCTCTGCGCTTTGCAAGATGAACTTCCGGACCTAACACACTTAGATGTGTTGTTGTGGAAAGGGCAAGTCTGGAGCAAGTACCTTGGAGTCCGGCGCTAAATCAATGGCCAGCTGACCCTCTTGGTCCCGTTTATCTGTCTCAGCTCCGGCTTTCAAAAGCAGAAGTGCGGTATCTCCATGCCCTTCAGCGATGGCTGTCAGATACTGTTAGTGGCCTTGAATTAGATCTTCTGGGAAGATAAAGAGTCTCGCAAGTGACCTTACCGTGATGCAAAGGGGTGAGACCAGAGCTATCAGCAGCATTTAACGGGCTCTTATTCTCAATGAGGAGTTTAACCATGGGAACAGAACCAATGGCTGCAGCCCTATGAATGGGAAGCTGTGCACGTTTGTCTTTGATTCTTGCTGAAGCTTTATGGGCTAGTAGTTTGCGAGCGACGTCGATATTATTTTTCGAGGCACAGAAATGCAACGCCGTCTGAGTGAGGTCAACATTAGGAGACAGATGAGGGCCGTCTGGATTCACGGTACCTGTCCACTAGAGTCTATAGAGTAGTTTTCAGTATTGGTTTTTTCAATGAAATGAATGTAAATATAGTGAACGTGCGCCCATACTCTTGCATGTTACATCTGATTCCTTCCGTAGGAGCAAATCGACGAGCTCGCCGCCTTCTTTGAGACTCGATGCAATCATTAGAGGAGTCCAACCAGATCCATCCTGTTCAAGGGAGGAAGTCAGACTCGTTCGCGGAGAGAAGAGAACTCGAGACTAACTTGAACGTCGGGATCGAAGTTCTTTCGTTGCACCAGTAGTTCAACGACTGGTCGATGGTTGTAGGAGACAGCCCAATGGATTGGTAAACGGTCATCGTCGTCCCTTAGCTCTGCCAGTCGCGGGTTTGCCTGTTGAGAAAGCTGTCAGCCATAAAATCTTCCCTATCATTAAATCGTCTCGGAGATCCTTGCGTTCAGAAGGGACTCGACAACACTTGCTGGGCAACTATTGTCAGCCTGGGACACGGAGGAACGGTGTCATCAGTGGTAAACAATACCTCTGCCTTCTCTGGCAGCCTCGTGGATAGCAAATTTAGATGGCTCTGCTGAATTCATACTTCTAAAGCATAGAAGTAAGGGTGCGGAATTCACTGGTGGTGGGGTTGCACGAGAGAGCAGCAACATTTCCGCCTCACTAATCGTTGCCCATTTCGACATCCAAAACTTCTCCGGGCGACTCTCTCAGTATGACCACCACAACAACGCCCTCGCCAGATGTAAGTCGAGCAAGATTGGCTTGATTTCTCTATGAAGTTTGCTTTAACTCTAACGCTTGATTCTACCTAGGCTCTTGTTCGGAGCTCTTCAAAAACAACAAGAGAGCTCTTTACCACAGACTTCGGTCTTCTATCAACTCTATCCTCTGCGAATTCATACTCAACTCTCCCGACACAGTCTACTACTGAATCACCTATCGATCTGTCCGACCGCGCCAGTCTCGCCGTCCGGATAAGAGCTGAATATGAAGATGTTCGGGAGCTTCCTGCCGTCTTAGCAGCAAAACAGGCCAGCGCGGCGACTGCTGCTGCGGTGAGACGGAAGAAGACGAAGACAGATGAGAGCCAGCCATCAGATCCGAAAATAGCGAAGCTCATCGAGGGGATACCGTCGAAGTCTGATAATAATGGTTCGTCTACTGCCTTGACAGTTCGAGCGAAAGGGACAGGCGCGGGAGCGAATGGTGGCGTTCCACAGCGCTCCTTACCGCAGTCGTCCAGCCTCGTGCGCAAGCAAACTGTTCAGCAGGCCAAGCCAGATTGGCATGCGCCATGGAAGCTGATGAGAGTTATTTCTGGTCATTTGGGATGGGTCAGAAGTCTAGCAGTCGAACCAGGAAACCAGTGGTTCGCTAGTGGCGCTGGGGATAGGACCATCAAGATCTGGGATTTGGCTTCAGGCTCCTTACGGCTGACATTAACCGGTCACATCTCAACCGTTCGAGGACTGGGGGTATCCCCGAGACATCCCTATCTATTTTCTTGCGGCGAAGATAAGATGGTGAAGTGCTGGGATCTCGAAGCAAACAAGGTCATTAGGGACTATCACGGTCATCTAAGCGGAGTGTATACATTGTCATTGCATCCTACCCTCGATGTTCTTGTGACTGGTGGCCGGGACGGCGTTGCCAGGGTTTGGGACATGAGAACTCGAAGCAACATCCACGTCTTGAGTGGTCACAAAGGAACGGTATCTGATGTCAAGTGCCAGGAGGCTGACCCACAGGTCATCAGCTCATCTCTCGACTCCACGGTTCGCCTTTGGGATCTTGCTGCTGGGAAGACGATGGGAGTCTTGACGCACCACAAAAAGGGAGTTAGGGCTTTGGCCATTCATCCGAAAGAATTCACCTTTGCAAGCGGAAGCACTGGGAGCATCAAGCAGTGGAAGTGTCCTGAAGGGGATTTCATGCAAAATTTTGAAGGCCATAACGCCATTATAAACACGCTGAGCGTAAATGAAGATAATGTGTTGTTCTCAGGAGGTAAAGGAATCATTTGTTAATTTTTTTTGCGTAGACGCTAACCTATGATAGGTGACAATGGCTCGATCTGCTTCTGGGATTGGAAATCGGGATATAAATTTCAGTCATTGGATACAACCGCTCAGCCTGGTTCTCTCGACGCCGAGGCTGGTCTTATGAGTTCTACTTTCGATCGGACTGGTCTCAGGTTGATTTGCGGAGAAGCAGATAAATCAAGTATGTGTGGATCTTCCCGAGTCATATTTCTTCGTGTGACTGACCCAGTCTTCTCTCTTTCTCTCACAGTTAAAGTATGGAAACAAGACGACGAGGCTACGCCTGAAAGTTACCCAATGGATTGGAGGCCGACGTTGGGACGGCAGAAATTTTAACGATCACAGGCGTGATGTATGGGAGGCAGTGCGATAATAATGCATTGGGAGGCGCACGGCGTTGACGGGAACCCATATGATTATGATTGAGCTTATTGATTGATCTTGATTATGTAGAGAACCCGAGACTGCGTGCTAATGGATCATCCTTCAATGCCAATTTAACCTCTTCGTCTCCAATATTAAGCCGAACTCTGCCAGTGCGCTCCCCCTTTCTGGATTCCACCCCTATGATCCCCGCGTCCATGAGTTCGATCGCGGCTGCAGATAGTCCGAGAACTCTAGCTGCTTGGAGGCTGTTATGCCTCGTTCCTTTCGCTACGGTGGTCTGACTTGAAGGTGCTAGAGGTTCCACTAGCAAGAAATCTTGAATGTGGGTGCTGTCTGCCATTTTCCCTATCCGTTTTGCCTCCTCGATTATGTCCGCCAGGATGCTTTCGCCTATCCCAGTTCTCCTAGTCCTAGCAAGGATAGCTGCTAGAAAGAGCTTCGAGGATAAGGGGAGAGAACGTAGGTATTGTTGTAGTGGACTCGTCGTTGCTTCATTAATTGCTTGTTTGACGGTGTTTATTGTTACTTTACCGAGCACCCTATTTCCATTCGAAATATCTTTTGTATCGTTCTTGACTCTTTTGCTGGGTGATGTTGGGAAGGAAGAGTCATCCTGGCCCTCTGCTTCTGCTATTTCAACTGCTCTCCTGCAGATGTCGAGGGCCCGACGTGCGTCTCCGCTCACGGCAGCGACTTTGCGACTGGCAAACTGAACAGCGTCTGAATCCACGATGTTTCCAGGAACACCTTCTAGACGCGATTGGATTATTTTCATTAGTTGGTCGTGATTGTAGCCTGGAAATGTGATTCTCGTCAAGCCTTCTCACTCATTGTCAGCAGTTGGTCCAACGAAAGGGTTGAGTATTCTTGCCTAGTCTACTGCTTATCTTGTTGCTCAACGTCCGCTCCGGTAAGTCCATGGTGTTTGCTACGGCTAGTACAATCAACCGGCTATGTCGAAGCCCTGGCCAATTGAAGAAATTGTACATCACGCTCTGATTTTTGGTGACCAGTTGATCCAATTCGTCCATAAGGACTACGCATGGCACTCTTCGAGGGCTAGGATTTCCAAACTCCCGTTCCAGCAGGTCAAGAGCATGTGAAGGGCTGACTCTGTCTCCTTTCAGAGCCTCCCAAAGCAATGAGTATGACTGGTGCGGGTCGGTCACCTTCATCCCATTGATCTCCACAAAGATGAAGTCGTCTAATTCCTCATCCATAACTGCAGCGTTAAGTTGTGACACTACTTCTCGCACAGTTGCCGTTTTCCCCGTGCCTGGAGTGCCTGATATATAAATGCAGGAGCCGGATCCGTCAGAAATGGCAGCCTCCAGATGGGAAAAGACTGTTGCAAATTCTTGTTCTCGGCAAGGGAGTGTCGCTGGTACTGAGGAAACATGAAGACGAGCACGGGCGATTTGAAATGGGGAGGATAATACATGGGCAGGTGAGAGGATCCTCGTCCCAAGAGGGGTGAATTCAAGGGGTTTCTTGACCGCGATCCTGAATGGGATATTAGACCAGCATTGCAATAGAAGTAGAACGAACATACCTCGTGTGGGTTGGCGTAGTAAATTTCTGTGGAGTAGTAGCAGATCTTCGAGATTTCGGCGTAGAAACAGAACTGAGCTTTTTCTTCTTTCGAGGGGTACTTGGAAGCCCATTGTCGGAGTCTCCATCGAGATGCTTTTAATTTTCTTAGCTTCTCTCTCTATCACAATAGTCGAAGCTACCTTACGGCTTCATACTCCTGCCTGTCCTCCCCTCGTCTCTTTCTCGTGGCCTTTGTCTCGCTCTTAACTCTTTCGATCAGCGCATATATGTCTCCCTCTTGGCCGTTATAAATATCTTCCCAAACAAACTCCTCCGTGTAAGTGGCTGTTCGCGTGTTGCATCCTCTTCGACAAACAAAGATCTTGCCATAGTCTCTCGAGCTTCGCGGAACCTTGCCACTTGGATATTTAGACAAGAATATTTTTGGCGATACAATAGAAGCTTTCCCATTGATTGAAGCCAAAGGGTTTATGTCCCATGATGGCGTTATATAAAGTTCATTCTGTCCGCTATCAGCTTAAGTTACCGACAACATTTGGGGTGAGTCATGTATGTACCTGCATAAAATCGGTCTTTTTCTTTTGCCTGTTCCGAATTTCTTTTTCTGTGGAAAACCACATGAAATTTGCAGCCTTGTTGTCCTCCTCGTCCTCCTCAAATTCACATATCAATCCTACCCACGCCTCGTTGGTACCGTCTGCCTTCAGAAGCACACAATCTCCAATCTTGCACTTAAAATCCCCCATCTGTGCTCCGATGATCCGTCTCGACTTCGACCACCCTAAGTGCGAAGCCCTTCGCTTCTGGCCAAAGACCTCGCGGTTAAGTGCGCCGACTACTGATCCGTCATCGTCCGAGAAAGTCGCCTCCTGTGTTGGCTCGCCATGTCCGCTGGCCTCTGCAGCCTCCTCGTAAATCCAGTTCCACGGGTGATCTTCAAGTCCAAGCTCGTCGTCCGAGTCCTCTCTGGCAACGCCCGAACCCGACAGATACTGCCGCGCGCGTTCCGCTTTCAACCTCTTGACTTGGGCGTCAGACTTGGAATTTTGCACAGCCATTTCCAAGATCAAAGACCTCGAGATGAGCGGGTCTTTCAGCGAATAATTATTCGTCGGCGTGTCCGCTGATGAATGTGGACGTACGGAGTAGATGTGGTTGAGTATTGAAGAACGCGCCGCTTGTTGTCAGAGATGAGGGAGACGCGTCGGCGCGTTACTGGGTTGACGCGCTAAAAACCAGACAATAGCACAGAGTACAATGAAACAGTTAGTCATCATCCCAACTTCACCCCATCTTTCACTATTATTTCACTTTCACTTCACTTTCTTTACTCCATACTGCCAATTATAATTTGTATTCCATGTCAAATTCAACAACTACTCAGATGAAATTTCTTCTACTGTATGCACTTGGCCGTCTTAAGACTCTGTATACTGAATCATGCTACAGCATAGCAAGCCGTTTGCACTCTGTTTGATAATAGTGTTGTAAGCAAACAGAATTGCTAGTTTTACAGCAATCAGCTGCAGGACGAACAGTATACTAGTTTTTGATATTATAGAACTGTATTTCTGCCGTTTCTATGAAATTAATCAACAAGCAAAGAACTTTACGGTGAGCGGAACATTTCATACTTCCAGAGCACACCCAGAGCAACAAGAGTACGTTTAGAGCACTTAAAGTACACTGGATAACTTGGAGTACTACTAGAGCTTCTAGAGTGCGCTTTATGCTCTTAGCACTAGGAGCCTGCTTAGAGTATACGAAATACGTTCAGGATACTAGATTTATACCCGGTATTCTACAAGTTCACTATAGTCTCTATATCCAGAGTGCCGGGAGTACTTCTGGAGATCTGGAGTACGTTTATGATCCTGAAGCTTGCTCGGTATTCTATGCATTGACTATAGTCTTTACGTTCGGAGTACTAGGAGTACCCCTAAAGTACATGAAGTACTCGCAAAGTACTGGAATATGCTAAGCATGAGTTCCCTACACTCTCCACGTTCTTAGCACCGGGAGTACGCTTAGAGCACTCGAAAGACGCTCAAGATCCTGAAGTACGCTCCGCACTCTATAAATTCACTGCACTCTCCAAGTGCAAATGCTTGAAGTGCGCCCAAAGCACCCAAAGTAAGCTTATGATCCTGGAGTGCGCCCAGAGCACCTAGAGTATGCCTGTGATCCTGGAGTGCGCCTAGAGCACCTATAGTACGCTTATGATCCTGGAATACTCCTAGAATTCTTTAGTTTCACTCACCCGAAGTACTTGATAAGCCCGTAGTGTTTTGTTTCTTAGCATTTATGATACGCACTAGCATTCTAAACGTTCGCCACATTAAGAGCATCCACTGTATGTACTTCCACCCCAGAATACCCGAAGTACCCCTGGTATTTTCTTAGAGCATTTCTTTTACTATTTGCGCCTTCAAAGTGCTTAGAGTGTATTGGTACTTTGGGTATTCTAGTATTCTAGTATTCCAAGCATTCTATATTCACCGTATGTACTTCCATCCCAAGTCACCCAGAGTACCCCTATCAAGTGTCTTCAAACATTTACTATACCCTATACCTATCCCCCTTACTCTAAATATTCATACCCCTTACCTACTACCCCCTATTCTTTCCACACTAGAGCACCTAAAGTGCCAGTATTTTCTCCTTCAGAGCATTCACTACTGTATGTTTTTGCGTCCAAGAGCAGCTAAAGCATTCACTATATTTCCCACGCTCGAGAGCACACTGCAATAAAATTTCTAAACTCTTTACATTTCATCCGCATACAGATCAGTTGGCTTACTTTAAGCTTTTACTACATCCTCTAGATCAGCATCCACCCAAATAACGTTTCTTACCAAGAGTATTCACAACGCCTATTCACTGCAACGTGGATCACTACTACCCCTCAAAACATAACGGGTAGGTTCTAACCATATCCAGATCACCGCTACCGACTATTCGCATACATAACAGCTTCTTTCCGATAGTAATTTACCATATCTATCCACTACATCTAGATCAATAGGTACGTCTTACGTAGCACTTCCTAGTGTAAACAACAGGTAACCCCTATCCTGAACACTTACTACATTTTCATTACCGACCCATAGCAGTTGAATTGTCTACCAAAGCATCCAACGCATCTATTCACTGCATCCAAACCAGCAACTGTCCTCCACACAAACAACAGCTAATTTGCCCGGAGTGTTCGCGGCCTCTAGATCGGCAAAGACAGAGTTTGCGCTGCCCAGTGCACGCAACGTTCGAACTGTCCGGAGCAACTAGCGTATCGGGAACAGACAAGATTCGTGTTGCTGAGAGTAAGTAACGTTCGACTTTCTTAGAGCATTTACTGCGTCTGGGTCTTGCCCGGAAACCCCCTTTCGCTTCCAAAGTCACCCACTCACTCACACTTGCAAGACATTCGCTTCTTTCAGACAATTTCTCCCACAACCACAAACCGTACCGTGGAACGCTTTCCCCGAGCACGTACAGAACGGCAATTAACCTAGCGAGGTAATATCAGCAGCTGCCCCTTGGTTATCTGTACTACGTTTTACGAGGCATCTCATCTAGCTGATTCCCTCTTTCTCTCTCCTTCTTAGGCCTTCTGTATGTTCATTTACTTCCTTCAATCATTCACTTCTTTGGTCGGTCGTTGATATCGACTCTAGCTAACCCCCTCTCCGTTCTCAAGTCTTCCGTATGTTCACTCGCCCCTTCGGTCATTTACTTCTTTCGGCCTGGTTCTCAGTATTGATTCTAGCTGACTCCCTATTACGTTCTTCTTCTTAAGTCTTCTGTATGTTTATTCGTCTCCTTCATACTCGATATTGAATCGCTGACTCCCACTTTTATTCTTCTTAGGCCATCTGCGTGCTCTTTCACTTCCTTTATTTCCGGCCCCGTAATCATTCTTCAACATTACACCCGATATTGAATCTAGGTGACCCTGTCCCTTTTCTTCCTCCTGGGTGAGCTGCTTGTTCGCTTCTAGTGGCCCGTCCTTTTGGATTCTGACACCAAGTTTAGGTCCTTTGTAAGTTGTCGATTTGCTGCATTTGGCAAGAATCCTTCGTAATCTGCCCAATTCGCTACATCCAACCCCGACCCTATGGATTTTAACTGATATTCAAAAGTTTTAGCCTTCATATCACCAGAATGGGGTACCCGTTAGAGTAAGTCCTGCTACAACCGAAAATCGAGGAACTTTTATCGTAACTGACCATGTCCAGTTATGAGCGACTCAATGCTAAAGGCAAGCTATTCCTTATAAATAGCCATAGTCGTTTCTAAGGCTTTGAAATCCCCAAAATCGTTGGCTGCTGACACTTTTTCCATAGAATGGGATTTGGAAGAGGCAAAACTCCCTAAACGCCCCCCGCTGCCAACGACAGCGTTGTACGTGCGGGTCGATCCAAAGACGGTCACAAGTGCGGAAGTGCAGAAAGTGCATTCGGGGGCGAATTTTCGTCCTGATGCAAAGGGTAAACCAAAACTTTACAGAAGAGTGTCTAGCTCCAAGTCCCATACCTCCGGGCCTCGAAATACGCCACCGAAACTGAACGGTCCTAAAGCTGCGGATAGGCTACCAGGAGAACGCGACAATGACGCTAAAGCTGCATGGAGGAAACGCCTTCCAGCTGCTGGTAAGAGCATCAGCTCCTTTTTAACCCCATTTTTTTGACATTGAAGTTACAGGGACCTTCGAGCTGCCATGTGGTTACAATAAATTCAACCCTCAGTGAGAAAAGCCGGAATGGATATGATTTTTATACTTGTACTTACCATTCCTTAGAATCTTCAAAAAAGGGCCTGCAGCAAAGGCTAGAGGCTCGGACAAGTCGCCATTCTTCATCCTGGAGCAAATAGGAGCCCAAACAGGAGCATATATCGAGCCGCCCTCCAAGCTATCCAATCACGTAAGTAATTTTTTTCAGGTAGATGCCCAGAATACCATTGACTGACGCTTCTTCAAGCTTCTCCAAATCTGGGGCGATGAAGATCAAGTTAAGTCGACAAAAATTGCGCTTCGGGACTGGGTGACACGTAGCCAGAAGAAAATGCGTCTTGAAACTGGGAAGGGCTGGGCAAAGACATATCCCGAACCAAGTGCCCGGAAGCTGGCGGCTATCGACCAAAAGATGAAAGAAGCTGCACATAGGCAAACTTTCCGGCGGATCCCTGAAGATACTGAAGTCTTCGCAGCTACTGTAAGCCATCAACTTCCAAAAGAGTCCTAAAAACACTACCGGCTCATTATACGTCTCGTCAACGCAAGCTTTTTTGCCTTGACGAGATGTATAATGGGTCGGGCTTCTGACTTTCTTAGGGAATATTCTTTTCTCCGGCAAAAGAATACAACATTCAGTCCATTCTTGGTCGAAATTTTGAAGCGCTTGATCAGATCCGAGTTGACTGCAGTTGTCATATAATTTTCGAGTCAGCATTGTCGGCTTTTAAAGTGCTATCCAATGACGTCCACAGTCTCGAAGAAGCCTTGCATCGCATAAGGGTGGCCTTTTGCGAAATTGTTTCACGGAATAGCAAACCTAGGAGGCTATATTTGGTTGAGCCACCTGCTCCGGAGATGCTTAAAAAAGAGGTCAAACTTGAGAATCAGAATGACTCAGAACACGTACAGCTTATGACCAAGGGTATGGAGATTCCAGGTGTCGTTCCTAGCTTGGAGGGACCGCAGCCAACGCCAGAAGAAGTTGCTTTGTGGGAAGATGAACGACAAGAGCTGAGTTCAGCAAACCGAAAGTGCCTCAAACAAGTTATCCTAAACCTGCTTTCAGAATTACGTTTTTACCGAGGCCATATTCAGATGCGTGTTAACTTTGGGACACTGTTCTTGCTTGCCTACAAAAAACCTGCTGGAGAGAGACATACCTTAGAAGAGTTTAGTGCTACGCTGAGAATGTCTCAAACCCGAGGTGAAGTGGTAAAGAGGTAAGTCTCCATTGAGAATTCAGTTGGAAATAACAAACAAAACTAATATTGGGTTGTCTTTTAGCATTGGAAATGACGATATGGCAGCAGCTCTCATGTCCCGATGTTGTCAATCTACTGACCTGTTTGTACCAGGTGATGCAATGACCTATAGTCTAGAGGATATTGAACCTGTGCTCTCTGCTACATTTGATTTCACTGGGTTGGAAGGTTCTGGGCTGATTCAATTGGAACTTGAGTTCAAGAAAGTCGTCGAAGACGATGAATACGAGATCGCAGGGAGTCGGTGGCTTAAGCACAAGCCTTCAACAGCTCAGCATATTGATAACTTCGGAGGAATTAAACAGAGGATAGCACTGGACGCAACGACAATACGTTTCGATAAGTTCGTTTCCATTCAAGGATTCAAAACCCCAGTGATGAATACTGACATAATTTGAAGGAATCTAGCCTGGCAGCTTGAAGTTGCTACCGCTACGAAAATGGATGCTTTGAAAGTCACTCAAGAAATGCGTGACTTCGTGAAGAACGTTCACGTCGAAGTTCCTCAAACGACGCAGCACGGAGGCACTAAAACTCACCCAAAGGTCAAATTCCTAAACGTTGGCACTTTAGAACTGCGATCTTTTGTCCAGCAAACCCGATTCCAGTATTTGTTAATCGACAGTGACTATGTTTTTGAGATTACAAAACATGAACACTTTCCGCAGCGTTTGGAGTCGGTAAACGCAGGCTTGTGTAAATCGAAGCTAGAGAGAAAATCCCCCACTGTCAGCAGCAGTGTACCAAGTGTGAGATGGTCAGCTTCGTTTTACAACAGCCAGTGGGATACAATTCTGAAGAAGCAGACAGATGCGAGGGTTGGAAAGGTCGGTAGTTGGTTACCCAACCTAGACACGTTCTTTCCTAAAGGAACGGATCGTTCTGATTCGATGACTGATACTGGGTTCGGAGAGTTTATGGGGAAAATCGATTTAATGATGCAGCTACTTACGGACGAGGACAACCGGGAAAACAAGACCAAAGAAGCTAGCAGCGAAGGTTCTAGCACTGTGAAAGGGGTGGTTGCAGGATCAGATAAATAGTGAGTACAGTCGCAGCCATACGTGTGGTTGTTACGCTAACAGGTCGAAGGAGTGGTTGCGGAATCGGATAAGCAGTACAGTCGTTAACATGTGTATGGAACGACGCTAAAAGGTGAATAAGATGGTTGCAGGATCAGAAAAACATTACAACGAAAACAACATAATTGGACGGTGAAATGGCATGGTAGTGGTTTCGACAGTTTATAATCGGCTTGCTGTTGCTTTACATCGTGGTTGCTTTTCGTTGCGGTTGCTTTTCGGATACAAATAATAAAAAGCGCTGGCTTGGCATGGCATGCTGCATTGTGCTGAAGCAAAGACGATGCTATATCAAAGTGAAGGAATTGTCAATAGTTCGCAATGAAATAGCAGGCTAACTAGCTGACCCTGCACCAACGCTGCTACTACTAAGGACCTTCTGTCGAAGTACTGTAAGGCATTAATGAGTGAACTGGTAAAGGGCCAGCATGCACTCACCATCCTCCACAATTCGGAGATTGCTAGATTTGCCCTGTATAATGCTTTCCAGATCCTTGAGATTCGCCCCCAACTCATCAACCTTCCCATTGTAGAATTGTATAGCGTCTTTGGTGCTCTTGAACGGGTGTATTAGCCTCACCCACTCCGTCTTCGGGGACGTCTTTTCGTTCGGACTTCCTTTCACGGACCTTCTCAACATAAAAGCCTGTTCCAACGTCGACGACGACGTTCTCTATATCCGCCATTGTCCCGGGCACGTAGAGCGAGTTCGTCAGCGGGACTAGTATCATTTTACCTATTTCCCCAGAGTCAGAACATGTATTTCCTTGGTGTGGGGGAGGGGCGGGGCAGCAGAAATATAAGTCCTGGTCAACTCCCAATATATACCATTCTGCTTTGGATCTACACCCGACTTAATTGTCTTTAGACATTCCTGGAACTTGAGCTGAGCGGCCCGGAGTTTCGTGAAGGAGTTTGTGAGATGTTCGAGTTCATCGTCGATTTGTTTCTTCACGGAGCCTAGCTGGGGTGCTGATAATGATCCGAGTTCCACTGTTGTATGTGTTAGATTGGATTGTCAATGGGAACCTAATGGGGGGGAAAAACCTGCTTGTGGCTTCTCTTTTGGGTTGTTTGCCATAATTTTGGAAGATGCAGCAATTACAACGTTTTGGAATCTGGAGATCGCTTGGAAGAACTTCGCCTGATAGCCAAATGTTTTATTTTAATACAGCGACTTTTACGGATGTGCGACCAGACAATTTAGAATCAAAGAATATTTTACCCCAAAAATCCCTTGAAAATTTCCCAATTATGGATTACTTGAGCTTCATGATCATCAAATTGTTTGATGGCCTCTTTTGATCCGTCTGAGAAGAAAGTGAAAATATATCTTCGGTGAAATAAATGACTCCCATACCACACTTTTTGAAAATTATTCCATGTACTGTACCACGATTTTGCATTTTAATTCCTCGCATACCGCAATTCTCTACGCCCCACTAACTAAGGCTTATTTTCCAGTTAAGCCTTTAACTGGAACTGACACCTAAGTCGCGGCACGACTGAAACAGCTGTGCCAACGCCCTAGCCCATGCTGCACATTCAGGGACGCAATGCTTTCCATGAAAGTAGATATGTAATATTAACTAATCTACAATCTCGTACACCCAGTTGTCATGCCAAGCTGACTACTGGCAATCTACTCGCCACAACAAATTATATCTACAATATCTTCAAAATATCCTCAACAAATCAATTCTATTCTTATCAGGTAGCAACTGTGGTGGTGTTGCCACTAGCACTAGACACGACACAGGTCAGAGCTGTAGGTTAAATGTACTGTAGTAACTTTCAGTTAAAGGCTTAACTGGACATAGGCGCTGGTATGGTGGGGTGAAGAAAATCGTGGTGTATGAGGAATTAAAATGCGAAATCATGGTATACGAGGGATATTTTTTGAGAAATGTGGTACGCGAGTCATTTCCCCATAAATGGAAGCTCAATCAGCACAAAAAATAACTCGAGGCTTAGATTCTCAAGGATATGGATTTTGTGAGATTTTACGCACATTGGGTCTTGAAGCAAATGCCTCCAGCAGCTGCAGGTAAACATTAGCATATTGCTGCCCCGCGATAGCAATTTATTATTGATATACGACTTGATGCATATCCTAGTATGTATGTATGTACGTTAAGGTATACCGCCCAAAATTTGGGTTCTCTTGCTCTATTCGTTAGGTGGTCGCTTAACTAAGTACTTAACTGGACTTTAGGCTTCACGGAACCTGGCAACAGCTCGCTAGAATAAGCTATTTTTGCTGCTGATGGGGAGACGGTGGATGAGACACTGCCCGGATCTTCCATTTTGCAGTCCTGAAGGTTATGTCATTGAGCTCGTTTTCGCCGATCTTTATTTCTACGCGATTGCTTCATTCGGCGTCTCATAGCGACGCCGGGCTAGCCCGAATACCTAAACTCGACGTCGTGGAAGTTCAACGTGGGAAAGATATCTGTACACGTCTAGATTACACAATCCTAATTTACAACTGCGCGAGCAGAGATGACACAAAGCCAGAGAGGTCATCCACAGGCACCTCCGTTTTCAGCCCACCAAGTCTCCGACATTGCACCTCACATTTCTTGTCGCTTCGCCATGCTCTGCCCAATATGACAATGATCGGATATCCAATGAGGTCAGCATCCTTCAACTTCCACGCGAAGTCCCTTTGCCGATCATCTAAGATCGCGTCAATGCCGACTGTTTGTTGACCCAAATCCGAGGGCGGAAAGACCTGACCTTCCAAGTCGCTGTTGGAGACTAGCTTATCGTATAAGTCCGCTGCGTCGACTTCCAATCCTCTATTAGGGATCACCACAACCTCGAAAGGGGCAATGACTCTAGGCCAGTTCAAGCCTTTCTCATCTGCCAGAGACTCCGCGACTGCGCCAATCATTCTTGAAACACCTATACCATAGCAACCCATCTGTAATTCAACATCGCCTTCAGAGTGATCCTCTGCCGGGTGTGCACCGCGAGAGTTACCGCCGGGCTTTCTGTCCACCGGATTGTTCTTACCTGAATCTGAAAAGCACTCGGCAGCGACGGCAACGGAGGCTCGTAAAGGCTTGCTATAACGATTACCCAGAAAGAAAGTATGACCCAGTTCAACAGCTTTCTGGACCTTCAGTCGTCCGTTAGAGCATCTTGGGCAGGGGTCGCCGCTTTTAATCCGTAAAAGATCGAGTGGGCCTGCCTTTGTGGGATGTTCAGTCACGGATGTAGTTGGAATATGCTTGTCAAAGTATGACGGCAAGTGTGCAGAAATTGGGAAATCTGCGTGATTTGAGAACGTCGAACCAGAGAAATTAGAGGGGAGCCTGTAGTCAAAAAGGTTGATAATCTGAGAGTATCTCTTGTCTGTGGATGCCGATACGGTATCGTCCTGTGTAAGCTGTCTGAAGTTCGTTCTCCAGAGATCGATAGGGTTCTCAATTCCGGCGTCCAAGCTAGGCACAATAGACTTGATAGCATGTATGTTTACTTCGTTGTCATGGGACGACCGAAGTCGATGCGATAATGTCCTGCATGGATAAATAGCGTTGACCAAGGATAGTCTATCTCGCGTAATACCAGTCCATGTCGCAACTTCAATGTGAAATGGATCTGGTTCAGACTCCAAGGTATGCTGAGTTCTAACCTCGATACTTGTTTCTAGGTCACCATTGGCCGCAGCGAGAGATTCCTGGACATTCCCAGTGATAGATTCTTCGTGCTCTGCTTGTTTATGAATCCGACTCTCTGCCAGTTCCTCGTTAGCAACGTAATTGCAACTGTCACAGCTGACAACATGATCTTCTCCATTGGAATTCAGAAAATGAAACTCGTGACTGAGACTGCCACCGATATTGCCAGAGTCTGCTTCGGCGACCAAATAAGGTATCTTAAATTCGTCAAAAAAGTCGGCGTAACCCTTTCGAACCGCCTCATATGTCTCAAGAGCCAGGCTGGGAGCGTAATCAAAGGTGTATAGATCTTTCATCACAAATTCGCGGGCTCGGAGTAACCCTTGCCGTGGGCGCCGTTCATCCCTATATTTGCGAGCTTCCAATCTGCATGTCAACAGATGTTATCACAAAACATCTAGATTGACGAACTGGGACCCACAAATTTGATAAAGACGCAAAGGCAGCTCTTTGTACGACTTTGCGATACTGGCAACCAGTGAGGTTATTTCTTCCTCATGAGTTGGAGATAAAAGGTAGCGAGATTCTTTTCTGTCTTGAAATCGAAACAGCTAGCGCCGGGAGTCAGGACAAATGCGAGCTATATAGCTAGACCTGAAGCACAAACCTCTGCGCGACCAGTCTCCAGTCTTCCCGACCCTTGCCATAACTCATCTGAAGATATTGAAGAGAGGGACAACTTCGAAGCGCCTTGAGAAATCAGGGGTATTCTCTATGCAAGATGGCAAAATATTAAAGAAAAGCTTAGTAATTACCGAGTCTCCTCATATGCTTATCAATTAACCGCTCGAGCTTGTCCTGTACTCTGAGGCCAAGTGGAAGGAGATGAAAAATTCCAGAATGAGCCTGGCTTGGGGGAAACACGGTCACTCAGTCGGCAACACGTGAAGATAGTGCTTAGGAGTCAAAGGCAAGTAATACCTGCCGTAAATACCCTGCCTTTATCAGTAGGGCGTAAGAGGTCTCTATCACAGAGTTAACCCCGAGGCTTACGGCTAGGAGTGGAAGATACTACCTTCCCCAGTCGAAGTTGGGGCGATGCCACCAGTAGGAGCCCAGAAACCAGACAATCGAGCCTGACGGTCAACCTGGAAAAAAAAAGCTTATCAGAGATTCCAATTCTTGAGCACAACAGGTCTGGATTGGAAAGTCGGGCTCACATGTAGCAATCTCGGGCCAATAGTCTTCTGCAAACGGGTGGACTGTTCATATCGAGGCAGGGGGCTGGAAGAGCGGCATCCTCTCGAGACGGCATTGAGGTGCTGCCGCGCCAAAGGATGCATCAGTCACGTCGGTTGGATGGTAGTTCTGTAGGCGGTTTGCTATGGCGGAACGAACGTAGAGCTTTTAGTAGTAGATAAAAGTGGGTGGTGTGATTTTGAGGGAGTTACCCGGATCTCGGCCAACGCACCAATGGAGATCCTGGGAGCAAATCAAACATTCGCGCTTTTCTCTTCATCCACCGACCGATTCAAATTGATTTGGTTCATCACGTCCCACCAAACAAACACCATCTTGTCATACGGTGACGACATGGTTAATAGGAATCACCATGCCTCTCCCAATGAAACAGGAAACCCCTCTTCAAAGGCTGCCCCGACGAATGGCTCCGTCTCCGCATCTTCAAGTTTCCCTTCCTTTGACGCAGAAGCGCTCTCTGACCTGACCAGGAGGATTGAAACCGGACTTCAAAAATCAAGGGAGAATTTGGATTTAGGTAGTAAAAAGGGTAGCCGACAAAGCGTCGCTGTCGGCTTAGGATCTCGGCATGTTGTGAAAGGAAGTGCGATAGAGGATAAGAGCGGGAACCGAGGGAAGAAACGTGACAGGCAGGGAGATGTTAAAAACAATGGGCACCAGGGTAAGGGGAACAAGTTGAAGGATAAGCATGTCAGCAAGGTTGAGCACAAGTCGCCCAAAGATCCGGACTTGCTTCAAGAGATTCTCTTGCTTGGGGGGACTGAGGAAGATCTTCAACTTGTTGCAGATATCTCTTCTGAATCCGAGGTAGAAGTTCCTGGGCAGAGGAATGGTAAAGCTTATGCGCCCAAACCTGGAAAGGATCTCCAAAGAGATATTGCGAATTTCGTAAAGGATCTCGGAATTTCAGGAAAGGCTTCGGTCGAAGACTCCTTGGACAATGAAGAGGAGTGGGCTAGCGACGACGAACTCAGGGAAGCTCCAGGTGACGAGCTTGTTGCACCTAATGTTACAAGTCGAAAAAATCCGTCCAAGGAGAAGCTGCAGTCAACTTTACATCACCATGAGACTTCATCTGATCGTAATACAACTGAATTGGTACGGAATCTAGCACCCTTTGGTATTTTCGCTCACTGACTTGATAAGAAATTTGACCCTCGGCCTGACTGGCATGCAACTAAGCTCCCAGATCTCCCGTATCAAACAGTGGACCGCCCCATTCCTTCGCCGGATTTGCTTGAACGCGTCCATCAATATGCTAAGTCTCTACTCGAGTCTGACAACAAACTTTACTCATCTGCCCATCTCTCATCGACATCATCTCATCGATTCTTATCTACCATTATGTCTTCCGGGACTTTGTCAGACAAGATCTCTGCACTAACCCTTGTTGTCCAAGAGTCTCCTGTGCATACAACGAAAGCTTTAGAAAGCTTGCTGGGCCTCGCAAAAAAGCGAAGTAGAGGACAGGCAATCACGGCTCTAGGGGCATTGAAGGATTTGATGGCTCAAGGAGTTGTTCTTCCGCCAGATCGGAAACTAAAGCCATTCGCAAAACAGCCTGGGCTTCAAGGGGCCTTTCAGCAGAAACAAGCATCTACTTGGAAACCCGGTGATTCTCTCCCAAAGCAACTTCAGGAGTCCCACCTCGTTTCTTGGGCATATGAAGATTGGCTTAAGGGCTTGTACTTCGAAATGCTTAAAGTCCTTGAAACCTGGTGCAACGATGAGGTTGAGTTTGCCCGTGGAAGAGCTGTGGGCTACGTTTGGGAACTGCTCAAAGAGAAGCCGGAGCAAGAATCCAACCTGCTGAGACTATTGGTGAACAAACTTGGTGATCCTAGTCGGAAGATTGCCTCGAAGGCGTCATATCTCCTGCTTCAGTTGCAGAGTACACACCCGTTGATGAAACCAATCATAATATCTTCGATGGAGTCAGAAGTCCTTTTCAGGCCAGGACAAAATCCACACGCAAAGTATTACGCGATAATCACGCTTAATCAGACGATACTGAGTGGCAGAGAGGAAACTGTCGCCAATAAGCTCATTGATATATATTTTGGTTTATTTATTGCTTTACTGAAGCAGACGGACTCCGTGAAGAAAGCAGGTGGTCCTAAGACTAATAAAAAGGGAGAGCTACAAGGAGGAGGCGGAAAGTTGGGAAAGAAGGCCCAACGGAAGGCAGATCGTGAAGAGGAATCTAACAATTCAGAGAAAGAAATGACTGAGAAACTTATCTCTGCTGTCTTGACGGGTGTTAATCGGGCATTCCCCTTTTCAAGAACCGATGACTTAAGGTAAGCGTACGGGCTGTATGACTATTATTACATGCTAATTCTTCGCGACAGCTTTGAAAAACACCTAGATGCGCTTTTTAAGATCACCCACTCTTCGAACTTCAACACCGGCATCCAGGCTTTAATGCTAATACAGCAGCTATCCGCCTCTAAGCAGGTGTCTTCAGATCGATTCTACCGGACTTTGTATAAATCCCTTTTGGATCCGCGACTATTGACATCGTCCAAACAAGCAATGTATTTGAACCTTTTATATAGGTCTCTCAAGGCTGACCTGGCTGTCAAGCGGGTAAAAGCGTTTGTTAAAAGACTTCTACAAGTCACTGCGTTACACCAGCCTCCATTCATTTGTGGTGTGCTTTACCTGGTGAGAGAGCTTGAGGAGAGTTTCCCTGGGCTTGGAGCGCTCATTGATCAGCCTCAAGAACTAGCTGAGGATGATGAAGAGCATTTTGTGGACGCGCTGGAAGAAAGGGATGAAGGTCAACACTTACAAAAACCATATCGGCGAACCTCGGAAAATGTAGACCTTACCAATGGTCACTCGCTTTCTACAAGATACGATGGACGGAAACGGGATCCAGAGCATAGTAACGCCGATAAGAGCTGCCTCTGGGAACTTGTGGGTCTTCAGTTCTCAGCCGCTAGATGCGTGATTACTGATCTGAGATTTAGGAACCGTATCTGGCCCATTTTCACCCATCGGTAGTATTATTTGCCACGCGTCTTTTAGGGCGTGGGGCGATGCCAACAAAACCAAACCTATCATTGCATACTCTGATCCACTTCCTGGACCGGTTTGTTTATAGGAATGCCAAATCCAGTTCCACCGCCCCTCGCGGTTCTTCTATCATGCAACCACTGGGAGGCGGTAGCTCTAGCGGAATTCTTCTATCTGCCAGAAGTAGTAGCAAGGGTCTGGGACCAGTGAATGACGAAGCCTTTTGGAAGAAGAAGATTGAAAATATACCAGCAGATGAGGTTTTTTTCCACAAATATTTTAATCAAGTGGGCAGAGTGAAAGCTTTTAGGAAAGAAAAGAAATATAGCAAGGCGGAAGCGGAGGATGTGGAGGAGGACAGGGGCGAAGACGAAATATGGAGGGCTCTTGTGGAATCTAGGCCTGAACTCGAAGGTAGCGATGAGGGAGATAGTGATCTTGACATGGAGGGTTTGAGCGATGGGGAAGAAGATGAAGATGAAGACGATGACGATGAGATGGAGGTTACAGGGGAGAGTGACCATGCCTCTGAACGTGATGTAGATGTCGGCGAGGACATAGGGTTAGACCTGGGAAGCGATGATGATGCGCTTTTCGGCAGCGACGAGGATCTTCCCTCGGATCTTGATGCCGCATTTGAAAAGGAACTGCAAACGAGCCACGATGAAGGTCTGGCTCTTGAAGACAAATCCCGTCCACAGAAGCGTAAGAAGCTACGGCATTTGCCCACTTTTGCTTCAGTTGAGGATTACGCGGAGTTATTGGCCGATGAGGAAGAATAGCTCCGAGCCATTACTGTCTTTTAGTTACACATAGTTCATAATAAAACTCTTTGAGACGTTGAGCGGAATGAAGGGAAGCAGTGCAACGTGAAGACGAAAAGATTTCTTTGATCTTATAGAATAAAGGCTATCGCTCTGAGAATCTCTGCCTCCAGAATTTCAATTGTCTACGGGGCATCCCTAATCACAAGCTTCCGGGCTCCTCAGGTGTCAAACCACTCAAGCGGATCATCCCTCGACACGATCGCTCGGAAACTCTTTGATCCATCCGGCAAATCCTTCTCTTCATTGTATATGCAATGAAGCTTGACCACTCTATTCTCGCCCTCTTTTTCGGGCTCATCCCCTCCGACAAACAGCCTCACGTGAATATAACCGCCATTGCTCTTCGGCAAGCGGACCTTTCCAAGCAGATGTAAGCCATATGCAGATTTGGCGACTCGCACGAGGACCAAGTCGCATTCGTTGAATGCAGCGAGTTCGTTGTCTGAGAGTGTGGAGACGGCAGCGAAATACTCGGGTTCGTGCTCTTTTATGACGTTAGCTTGATGGTGGTTGATATAATGGAGTGTGAATGTAGACAACATACTGTTGTGGGAGTGGCGGAGATGAACTAATGCCTTCTTGGTTTCTAGCAAAGCGCTTTTGAAAGCTGTGATAGATGGCTCCTTTGGCTCGTGAGGAGGGCCCAATTCCACGGTCTTTGCGGTAGCCATAACCAGTGGTCTGAGGAATGTAAAAGATACGGTATTGTATTTAGTGGTTAGCAATTGCAGAGGCGGTTGTAGTTGCTGCTGTTGTTAGTATTCGAACTGAACGCAAGCAGTATTTAAGCTGAAGCTGCTTGGTTTTGGCCCTAGTGGCCTTGATCGTACGAGATTATGTCGTCAGATTGTCGTGGGGAACCTGCCTGCCATGACGTCGCAAACATATGACTATTCCGCACCACGCGAAGCAGTCTCACAGCTCTATCCCGCTTTGACACTGTGGCTGAGCTCAGTGGCTGACCGAAAACAATGGCTGACTGAGCGTAGTGGCTAAGTGTGATCTGCCGAGGTCCAATTTTTGCTGTGCACACTTTTCTCGCCGAACCTCCTCCACCGAGTCACAAATGTCTCCCTTAAGAAGCATCCTATTCGGTTCGCAAAGATTTTTACGGTTCCCAAGCCCCATAAGACTTCAGCGGAGACTGTACTCGTCCGTTTCAGGTTCGTGCATCCTTCAGGTCATTCGATAATAGCTATATTATCTATATCACCAAGCTTCTAAGTTACCATTGCTAACAACAGAGATTTTGGGATTCAGCGGTGCCACGTAGATCAATGTTCAGAAGAGTTATCTCCTTTGGCGTGCTTTCGATATTTTTCACCACCCTAGGCTTCTATATGGCAGTCCTACCAATGATGGATGTCCGCAGTGTCGCTGACCTTCCAGGTGATACCGAAACATCTGATGTGTTCGAGTCGACCGAAGATACCCCCCTGGAGATTGAGGAATACATCGAACAGCATCCGGTCGTCCTTGCCTTGCGGGCGAACCCCGAATTTTCAGAGTCTAGACCGCACTTGCAGATCCCCGCAAGTCAGAGAAAACGAAATCTCACTGCTGGTCTCCTAACTGGGCCTGGGAAGGTAGTAGTCCCCCCGTATACGTGGAGCGAGAAAGGGGGGAAGAGCCTCGTCGCAATTTCATATCTCGGGTCGGACCTATGTGGCCATCCAGGCGTAATCCATGGAGGTCTGCTTGCAACGATGATGGATGAAGGTCTAGCGAGATGCTGTTTTCCATCGCTGCCGAACGGTATTGGCATGACCGCGAATTTGAACATCACATATCTAAAGCCTACTCCTGCTGGATCGTTCGTTGCTCTGAGGGCGAAAATAGTGAAGGTTGATGGGCGAAAAGCTTGGGTTGAGGGCCGTATTGAGACCCTTCCGAAAGACGGCGAGGAACCCATCGTGCTTGTAGAAGGTTCAGGTTTATTTATAGAACCAAAGCAGATTATGGTAGGCCCTTTTTAATACAAGAATTGTTGATACATATTGGTGATTTGGTTCTAACCTCCTATTTAGTTTATGCCAAAGCTGTCACCAAAACCAACCGAGTAGATTTCTTTTGCGGCCCTATTCGACAAGATTCCTTAGGCTATCATTTGGAGGAGGTGTACGGAGTAATAACAGGTGGTATTAGACCTACAATTGACCTTGGATGTCGTCTCACGATAGAATCGCCAGCGTTCTTAGCGGTCATGCACAGGGTTAAGGGTTCCTTGGTCTGCAGGATGGGAATGTGCTATGTAGATAGCCAGTGAACACTGGCCCAGCGGGCTGCTTTTTTGTCGTTATCGTAATCGAATAAAATCACGTGCAGAAGACCAAGCTGATCAACATGATCCTCTGATTTATGCTTCTACACACAACCACTTGCTATGCTTCGTCTATACTAAGTCCCCATCTGGCATAATGTCAAACTCCGTCAAGTATCTCCTTGTATCGCTGCCGACCTCGATAACCTCTTCGGATGATCACGATGAAGCTCTTACAGCTCTCCGCACGACCATATCTAATGATTACGGCACGGTGTATCCTTTCCGTATCCCAGAGTTCAAGATTGGAACCCTCGATGCTTTGGTCCAGCAGGCAGATGAGCTTGCAAAAATCGAGTCGGCATGCGGGGGCGTAGTGAGCAAGGTTGCGGATTCTTTGAAAAACATCTTGGGCGGTGACGAGAATAGAATCTCGCAACAAAAAACTGTTAACGATAGTGAGTTGCTTGTAATCCCTAGACCGGAGTTGCAGCTTGCTGACAACTTTGTAACTAGGACCGGTTGATCAATACCTGAAGAACTTCTCGTGGAACAAAGTTAAGTACCGAGCTGACAAGCCTCTCGCGGAATTGATCGATATACTTCAAAAGGCATGTACAAGCCAAGGGCGACTGGGTCTGTCGTTGCGCATCATTTTTTGTTTTGGAAAGTATCGTAGCTAACAGATTGTTTCTGCATAGGAGATTGTTTCTATTGACAACGACGTGAAAAGTAAACAAACCCAATATACGCAAGTAAGGACAAGCTTGACCACACTTCAGCGGAAACAAAAGTTCGTTGGCGCACCCTCTTTCCCAAATTTCGAATGCTGTTGATTTTCCGTACAATGGCTAATACTCCAACCGCAGCGGCAATTTGTCCATGCGGTCTCTCACGCCTTTGATCAATCCTTCCCTCTTGATTCGAGACTCTGAATATCTCGAAACGCTTCTCATTGCTGTCCCAACTCAAATGAACAAGGATTTTTTGAAATCCTATGAAACCTTAGCTATGATGGTTGTCCCCCGTTCCGCAACTCGAATAACATCCGATGAAGAGTATACACTCTTCGCTGTGACAACTTTTAAGAAGCATAGCCAGGAATTCATCCACAAATGCAGAGAGAGGAAATGGACGCCTAGAGACTACAAGTATATAGAAGGGGGAAAAGAAGAGGAGCAAAAGGAGGTAGACCGAGTTAGCCGGGATGAGAAGAAGCTTTGGGGGGAAGCCCTGAGATTGTTCCGGACGGCGTGGGGAGAGAGTGTTATGATATGGGTGCATGTATTGGCTCTCAGGGTCTTTGTCGAAACAGTGTTGCGGTATGGACTACCGTTGGAGTTCGTTTGTGGCATTGTCATAGTGAGTTCCTCTCAGTTGCATCGATTCTCGCGCTCGGTCACAAAATTCATCCTTCACGTACCACCCTGGCATTGAGGTCGTGCTAATCATTTGCCGTACACCTAGACAACTCCGAAGCTCGCGAAGAAAGCAAAAAATGCCCTTGATTTAGCTTACTCATATCTTGGAGGTAACGCCTTTGGTCGAGACAAAAAGGGTAGGATTAAAACAAAGGATGATTCATCCCTATCATCGGAGATGGCTGCGATGGGAATTGGGGGTGTTCACGGCGGTGATGGTGGCGAGTACACGGCATATGTTTACTACGAATTTGAGATCAACTAGACCTCAACGACGAGTTTTGCAATTCGGCTCGGGTGTCCGATATTATTCTTTACCCCTTTACAGCGTCGTAGGTACCTGTAATGGCATAGCTATCCCCCACGTGCGACCAATTGACTTCTGAATGTATTGACCGTCAGACTGGAGCATGGTACTTTGGATAGCCGGAACGATTGCGCACTCTATAAGAGTTCTAGTTCTAAGAGGTACGTTGAAGAAAAATATACCAATCTTAAATGTTGGCCAGGAATATCAGAAAGGTGCGTTGCGGACCTAACAAAAAGTGTCATGATTTTCATCCGCGATGTGCTTCAGCAATCCTTGTGACTCCAGATACTCCACAATCTTTTCAACTGACTCCTCGACACTAAGCTGGTCGGTTCGAAGTCGGATCTCAGGTTTCTCGGGCTCCTCATAGGGTGCTGATATCCCCGTGAAGTCTCTAATCACACCAGCTCTAGCCTTTTCGTATAGCCCCTTGGGATCGCGTTGCTCGGCGACTTCCACAGGCACCTCCAGGAAGACTTCGATGAAGGGAATGGAATCGTCGCTACCGTCTTGGCTGGCTGAAATATGGAGGTCGCGGGCGAAGTTCCGGTCTGCGCGGTACGGAGAGATGAAGGAAGTGAGAACTATTGTTGAAGAATCTGCAAAGAGCTTGGCCACCTGCATACAATTTGTTTAGGAGGTTGATTGCATGCATTACTGGGGGGTCTGGTGAGCCACGAACTTCGGCAATTCTTCGAATATTTTCATTCCTATCTTTCTCCGAGAATCCCAAGTCCTTGTTCAATCCAAATCGAACATTATCTCCATCGAGCCTATAGGCGGCAAGTCCACAGTGGAGAAGGTGCTGCTCCAGCGCGGTTGCGATTGTAGATTTCCCGGAGGCGGAGAGGCCCGTGAACCATATTGTGTAACCCCGCTGCTTGCGGAGAACGTTGCGTTCATGCCTAGATAGCGAGGGGTGCCAGGTTATGTTCCTGCGATGCGCAACGATGGTCTGTAAGCAATTGGGCCTCTAACATCAGCTTGAAGCATTACGCACGTCGCCATGGTCTTCTGAAATTTCCCTCTTGGCGGTTCCAGCGAGAAGGGTATTGTAGGCGGTTGAGTCCGAACTTTGTATTGGAGAAAACAGGAAACAAGCAAGCAGAAGATTACCGTTTGCCGAGCAATAGCAAGTTTGTCACCAATGAAAGTTTTGCCAGGCGCTCCCACATCCGGCTTCAAGTAAGCGAAGCAACCCGAAAAAGTATGCAAACATATCTACAACAACTGCAACGAGCAATGATGAGTCAGCGTATTCAAAACCCACTTCTTTTGCTTTGCCTCTTCTGCTCTCATGTCGCCATATCACCCCAACGTCTGACCTCCAACTGTCAATGACCAAGTGCAAACCAAACTGCTGGCGACACCGCTCGGGTCTGGCATGCTTATGCTTATGCTTTCTGTACACACACATGACATGCTCCGTAAATATGGAGCTCAAATATACACATGGTAGTATCTGGCCTGCTTCTCTGGCTGGCAGAAGCCCCCGGGATTTGCTGCTGGTGGAGGCTGGTGCGACCACGCGATGCGGAGTTTGAATATGCTTGCAATCGACGACTAGCCAGGCGGTGTGCCTCTCGCCGGCGGCCTGATACGGCTTCTCCTACTCTACTCGTAGAACCCGAAGTGCAGCATTTCGATCATGTCCAGATGGAAGCTCTTTCTCTTTTTGGTAACTCCTCACTTCTTGTCGCAAGCGCAGCAGGTTGCGGAGCGCAAAATCAAACTCACCTTATGACTGGCGGCAGCCACCGCGTTTCGGACTCAAAGTTGCTGCTGGCTTTTCTTGTCTCCCCCATTACCAGAGTATTAAGTGCATCACGAAGATGGATAGCTTCATCGACAATATCCTTGAGAAATGCGCCGGGAGGGGGCCATCTGACCGCCTCTACCAGCGCCTCCTTGATCAAGAGTACGGGCCAATCTTGGCCTCTGCACGTTCCGCGTCAACTGCTGGTATTGTCAGCGTCAGCGTCGACCCAGCACAAACCATGCCTGCAGCTGCTCGAAGCCGATCTGTAGCCTCAGCTACCACGATAGAACAGCAGAAGGAGCCTTGTTTTGCTAAGCCTGCTATCCCATGTCGCAGCAACTCATACATTCCGGAACCAGCACGGTGCACGCGTTTTCGACGAGAAATGCGGTCATACATCGTCCTCGATAGCTTGCTTTCTGGAGAAGAATATCCCAACTGGTATCCACCACAGACACAGAGCTCTAACGGCAGCGACCTCGCGCAATCCTCGAGCTCTTCAAGCCAAAATAGATCTGACAGTGATAATAGTATATCAAGTGTACCTTTGCTGTATACAATTCCAAAAATGCCGGAGATGATCGGATTTGGGAAGTTTCGGCGATCCAAGACGGCATCCGATGAGTGGCTTCGAGAGAGCCTGGCAAAAGAGTTGCGAGCCATGGCCCCTTTGGTGAGAGACGGATTTTATGTGCGTGGTCCTGCTGCGTACCCATTTCCGCATAGGAGAGAAAGTGATGCGTCAACTATTTCAAGCACATATGGGCAACCCGTGGTTTCTGAGGACGGTAGTATTATCGTAAGAGGTTTTGTCTCAGCAGCAAGCAGCTTGACATTTGGAACTCTGGAGAATCGTACAGGAGAGAGCTCGTGGAGAAGTGGTTCAGGAAGCCAGGATATCGCTAGCCCTAATACCGCTAGCGACTGTTTGTGTCCTGGTCTAACCGCAGGCGACCGTAGTCGCTCTGGTGGCCGTACGAGCTCTTCGAATCTCACATTAGAGACTCACCAATCCACAACGGCGGTAACACCCCTTTCGCGCTCAGGGGTAGCTTTGCCGGCAGAAGCAGACTCAGGGGTCAAGCAGCACACAAGCAACATGGAGGCTGAGGCAAATCAGCTCAGCGCTCGACATCTAGTTTACTCTCTGCAAGTAGAAAGGTTCTCGATGATCGATTACGAGGAGGCTATTCTGGACGATGGAGACGACAGTTTCCAAGACGTGGTCAACGAAGATAGGACAAGAGAGATTATGCTCAGCCATGGGGATATGTCTTCTGTAGGCATCGAGAAGGAGACTAGCTCCGTATTAGAGCAACATGCCGGCTCCGAGTTGGGGCTTCAGACTGGTTCCTCTGAGTCGAAGCAGCGGCATGCTCTCTCTCTGAATTGGGACAATAGACTGGCTCCTCCGAATTAGGGTGCCAGACTAACTCTTCCGAGTTGAAGCAGCGATCTAGCTCTGAGGTAGGACAACACACTAGCTCCTTTGAGTTTGGGCGGTAGATTGGTTCTGGCGGACTGGCTGCGATGACTTTGGATAGCCAACGCTCTCTGATAAGTTGGGATAATAGACTGCTCTGAGTTGGAGCAGTAAACTGATTCTTTTAAGTGAATTTCGGAGATTATGACTTCTAGGGTAGGTGGGTTTAACTTGGATATGGAAGCGCGTTCTCTAACTTGTTCCTCGACTCGACAGTCTACTTCAATGGAGGGAAGTGTGATCTCGTTTTCCTGTATACAAGGAGGGGGGGATAGGGGGCAGAAGCCAAGCTGGTTTTGACGTGGGTGGTTGTCATTCGTACACAGTCGGTGGGGCAAGTCCCTGAGCACATAGTCGGAGAAATAGAATAAATGCCAAGCAACCTTGAAACATGCGTAACCGCAGCTCAACACTCCACAACGAAAAACCTGACGAAACCGATACAGCAGCGACAACGAACAATTGTGTACTGCGATTGGATATTTTCTACCCAATGGCAAGTCCTAGGGCGGTCAGATCTGTTTCCGATGGACTTCTCCACGCGAAGCTGATGTTATGGCAACCCCACATGTCCGCAAAAACACCCTGGCGACATACCTGGACCGCTGCAAGGCCACCATTTGTACAGCCAATTGCCGCCAGTTGGCGCAGGCATGCTTCGTCCCCTTCACGATCCAATGCGCAGCTGCACCGGACACCGCTCTATAATCTTCACCTCGCGCATTCCGCGAAGATGGTGCCATTCGCGGGCTACTCGATGCCGGTGCAATACGCTGATTTGAGTGTTGGAGAGAGCCACAACTGGACTAGGAATAATGCCAGTCTCTTTGATGTATCACACATGTCAGCCTGTCTGTCCTCAATCCTCTCTACCTTCATTGACTAAATCCTAGGAAAGGGTTCAGCATACATTGTCCGGCCCTGGTGCGAGTGACCTCCTTCTGCGACTGACACCTGCCTCGATCGTGCCGCTCCTGCCTTACCACTCAACGCTATCTGTCTTGCTGCATCCGCAAACTGGGGGTATCGTGGACGACACAATTGTCACCCGTCTTGGCCCGGAGCTTTTCTACATCGTCACGAATGCTGCTTGTAAGGACAAGGACGTTGAATATCTCGCGGAACATATCAGACAACGTGATGATGATGGGGGCCAGAATGTTAATTGGGAGATTCTAGAGGACTGGGGTCTCATCGCGTTACAGGGTCCTCTCAGCGCAAGCATATTGGATAGCATTCTGGTTGACCCTCTGGGCGCTAATTTGAAAGGCCTGTATTTTGGACAATCAAAGTTTGTACAGGTTCAGCTTTCTTCAGGGGAACCAACGAAGCCAATTCTGATCTCGAGAGGCGGATATACCGGTGAGGATGGCTTTGAGATATCTATGCCATCCGACCTCTCAATGCCAGTCACGGAGACCCTACTTCAATCTGCAGGACCCGAAAAGCTAAGACTAGCTGGCCTTGGAGCAAGAGACAGTTTAAGGCTCGAAGCCGGGATGTGCCTGTACGGACATGATCTGGATGATACCACCACACCAGTAGAAGCTGGTCTAAGCTGGACGATTGGTAAAGACAGAAGAACCGAAGGTGGATTCTTCGGGGATCAGATCATTCTCCGGCAACTCAAGCCCGTCAAGGATGGCGGGAGTGGGGTCAGCCGACGAAGAGTGGGCTTTGTCATCGAAGGCCCACCAGCACGGGAGGGCGCGGAGATTGTAGACTCAGAGGGGGGTGTCATCGGGAAAATCACATCCGGCTGCCCTTCACCGACCCTCAAGCAGAATATCGCCATGGGCTACATCAAAAGTGGACATCATAAGGCTGGCACAAAAGCCGAAGTGGTTGTACGAGGCAAGAGAAGAAGTGCGACTGTTACAAAGATACCATTCGTCCCTTCCAAATATTGGAAACCCACCACACCTGCCTAGAGGTTCCATGAAACAAAGTAGGGAGCCTCTCTATAGTGAGGTTATTTGTTCCAGCTGATATCATGTCTTATAACAAACCGTATGGATACTATGTATAGATAATCTCGATCCTTGCCAGTGTATCGCCTCCAGGTTTACCTATTCCTTTCCGCAAGAGAGGGATCTGTTAGGAGTGCTTTGAGACAATGGGCCGCCGGCATTGACGACATTTCAAAGAAAGCCAGTAGAGGTAGCATGTGCGATGCTGGCTTGACCACGTCGGCAGCTGCATCTAACGAGTGTATCGACACACCATGTACACACACCTCAAGGAAAGATAGCATCAACTGTTTGTGAAGCAGAAACGCATAGCCTTGCTTCCTTCTTCACAGTATACATCCATTGCAAAGCTCCAATTCCAATAGAAATCTTCTATCCAAACACCGGGTCTGTCCAATCTAGTTTTAAGACAGACAGGCAACTCCTGATAGAGGAGAAGGGGTTTTTTAATCCCTTACGCCTTTATGATGCCTACAAGCCGTTGCTCGCTCATTTAAATACGCCACTAACAGCACTAGTCGCATAGCTATCTATGACGCTCTGAATGGTGGTCTATCCATGTCAGAAGCTTTCTACGCAGTTTACAGCTGCGTTGCACACTTACATATGCCCCAGCGCTCAGGAAGAATATTCCCACTAATATCAGTAAGATGTTCAGAGAAAACATGGTATAACCCCATGGTGTGCACCTCTCCACCATCCAGGACCGAAATCTGAGTGTCTCATCTTGAGATACGCCACACCCCAGAAGATAAAGCCAAAAAATGAGTCGAACAGCGCGCTCATCAGTGAAAGGAGGTCCGAGAAAAAGGGAATAACTTCTGCGATGATGAAAGCTGCCACCCAGGTAGCTAGAAGTATCAATGCCCACACATCCCAACCAATGATGGTATGCGAGCTCCTGTGCCTGTAGTTGGCGAAGATACGAAAGAAGACGAACCGAGCTGATATAGAGGCATAGAGAACTCCTAGAAAGATCAGAGTTGGAATCATGAACGAAAACGAAATCTTCTTGAACGTTTCGTTTCCTAGGGAGCCAAAAGCCGGAGCAGTCATATATTGTATTCCGGTATACTTGTAGATGGCAGCTCTGACTACGCTGAAGACAACTATCTCGCAGATTGTCACCGCCCACAATGCCTTAGGAAATTCCTCAGGGTTTCTCATTTCTGCGATGAAGCTTGGGACAGTGATCTGGCCGATGAACGTATAGCTGATGTTCAGAAATGCACTCATTCCCATGATGAACGTTGTTCCCTTTGGCGGAAACGCCAGGACGATCGGAGTGCCGCCCATGGTTACACCTGTTAAAGGGTCCTTGTGGTTTGGGTCTGTATTGTATCCAGTTGGATGTGGCTCCACTGCAGAGAATATTGTTGCCAATAAGACTGAGATAAAAGTGAAGAACGCGGAAAAGGTAGCCAGAGTCGAAAGGGTTGCAAATGTTCTAGGAAGGGAACAAACAAAGCATATGGCCATCATGATGACAGCAAAATCCACGGTACAGAGAGATCCATCTATCACGGTCTTTAAATATTTCACTCCAACAAGAATATAGAGAGCCTTTTCGAGCTTATCAGATCGAGAGCTGCGTCCGGCTTTGTGCGCATACCTGGATGAATGTGTTATTCAACAAGAACATGGTCGCTGTTAGATACCAGGCCCATTTCTTCCCCCAGAAGAGCCTTTGACCGATATTGCAAACATCTCTCACCTCAGGGTGACGGAGACAGAACTCCCTTACAGAGTATTAGCATGAGAGCCTCTTGAGGGGGCGGGAAAAGAGATATGCATGCCAGACGACCGAAGACGTATACAAGACAGATGCGGCAACAACTATGGTCAAGATAATGCCTGGGACCAACCCAAGGATTGCGTATGACCATGGGAAGGACATGATGGCCAAACATATATACTCTGAGAAAAGGAGGGCGCCAGTCTACCACCAGGAATGGTTAGAGAGATGTTCCGTAGCAAGCCTCGGACGTCTCCTTAGCTGATATGGTGCGTGCAGCAGCCGGAACCATCTTGGTCTTAACGCTTTGATGCAATAGCCATGGAGATCTACCTTTTGTCAAGTGCAAGTCCTGTATTTGATATCGTTCTTTGCCTCCAGAGCCAGCTGTATGCCAACACTGGTCTCCGAGTCCGAGGCGCCCACTTGGCTGAGCTTCGGATTGCCGATAGGAGCCAGATTTTCGACATCGTCTTCTAGAGGATTTGGGGAGTAGATGGTGGGCCCATCAGTTCCGTCCGTCTGGCTGGAGGCGCGACCTATCTCCATTTGATCGAGCGAATGGACTGTACACGGAGTGTGTAGAAAAACGGGTATGGCCTCGACTAGCGTACAGCATGAATTGTTTGGAGCGGCATAGATTTCAAGCTTCTACAGCAGGCGCTTGTCGGGGAATGGGAAGATAATATGCCTGGATGTGAGTAGTTGAAATGTTGAAATGGTTTTTGAATGGACAAAGAGTGATGGCGACTGGCTTTGAGGAGGGCGCGAACCAGAGAGCGAGGTGGATCTATCGAGGAAGCTAAGCAACACCGTTGCAAGTTGAAGGTCTGGCTGGAGAGATGAGCTGGGAACGGAAAAGAATTCATCTGCCCAGACCTTCCAGCTATCTCAGGTCAGCCATTGATCGATTGATTGGTCCATCCAATTCGGCCAAAACCAACTGATCTGTGTAGTCGCATCACACGTCTCATTACTGGTCGAGATGCAGCAGAATCGCGGCAGCGGTATGGGTGCTAATTCGACCCGGTCGGCTCTTTTTGTCCCCGGAATACAAGCATTGGATCTTCAGATAGGATAACGCTCGCTGTGGACCATACAAGTACTGATCACAATCAACGTCGTACCCTTGCAGTAGCCCCAAAAGAAAGAGCATCACGGCAGTGAAGTGTCACGTGTTAACCCCACACAGTACAACACTGTCTTCACGCATATAGGATTTTTACCAACAACAGATATACCACAGCCACACATGTACATCAAAGCTGATTGGTGTTCAAAAGCCGCGACAGATGAAGCTTGTAGCTCGCTCAACCCCCTTACAACCTCCCATTTGATTTCGTTCCACAGTTCCCGAGTCGTCTCGGATCTTTCCTCTTCGAGCGCTTTCTCACTTGCGTGGATGTGTATATAATCCACCGCTCGGAAGGTGTCGGTAATGCCCAACAGACAACAAGGTAGCACGCCTCTGGTTTCGCTACATGCCTGACACGGCGAGAGTGACTTACTGTTTTAACAAGCACTCGAATCGGCGTTGGAGAAGCTGTCAGTGATGGAGAAGTCCCAGAAATCTAAACCCGGGTCGTCGAGGGGGAAAGTAGACGCTGTCGCTGAATCGTGGGAAGACGAACTCAGTGCTGGCGAGGACACCGAAAGAGACACCCGCACCCCGTCAAAGAACAGGGACCGTTTCCCAAACGCTCCGCCGCCAACCCCTGTCTCACAATCTTCCTTAAGCCCCCAACGGGAAGAATTCGTCACCCCTTATTTCGTGGAAAGCTTTGAGAGCATTAGAAACCTAGACGGTAGCGGCAGCCCTCGGAGACCGGAATGTCGCCCAGAGAAGACAGACGCCGTAGCCAGGAGGATGATAGCCGGAGCTTTGGGCGTGCGGGCACCCAAGAAGACGGAGGAGGGGAGGGAGTATGAGAAAGCTGTAAGGGAGAGGGAGAGGAAGAAACGGGACCAAGAGAGGGAGGCCCAGACGAGAGCGGAAGGGGACATGCAACGCGCAAAAGCAGCCATGTGGGGAGACTAGATGGATTGACTGTATTGTGTTCCTACATGCTAGTGGCGCTGTACTGATGCTTGTTCTGGTGGCGGTTGGGTGGAGTCTTTCACCAAGCTTGACGTTTGGATTTGGTGTCTTATTCAGGTGTCTCGAAAGCATTCGGCCTGTTGGGTCGGACTGTATTGGGTCTGGCCTCATTTCCTTGGCCTTTGTAATTATCCTCCAGAACTATGGTCATCAAAGCAGATTTCTTGGACATGGGTTGAACTTCATAGTCACTTACGAAGAAGAATATATTTTAGCACAAACTGTATGTCAATCGAACCCTTCCATATAAGCATTTCGGAAATTCTCAGACAATCCCTTTCCATACTTCTTGTGTACTTTGTACGCGCTATGGGCAGAATTGGGGGACGGTCGAAGAATTCAGGGAAAGCACGAGTAACAACATGGGCAACAGATATGACGCCGAAGGCGCCTCCTTTTCGAAAATGAGAACATTAACGAAAGAACCACGGCACTGCCTACTACTGCCCAGCCCCATAATTGCAGAACAAGATCTGCCGTCGAAATCTCGCTCCTCAACAACAAATTCCTGCAAACGCCACACTACCAAATCCCGCCACTTCATGTCAACAGATTGCCACCACACTCTAACAGCCGCCGATTTGCTCCTGGTGAACTTCAAGGGTGTCGCCATCCGCCATTTCCAACTGCAAAGATGTGACCATTAGCAAATGACCTGGATAAACCTAGCATGTCAAATTATAAATTGAGAAGCTCCGCTCCCCGGATAGAGGGAGCACAATAATCCGGTGTATGTACACTGGTGTGTGAACAATCGGACCGCTAAATGATATACAAGTGAAGCAGTTTGACAAATACAATTCATAAATCAAGGAAAGTAGTTAACCTACAGTTTCCGGGCTGTCGGTAGGCTGAACCCTACTGCCATCAAACAAGAACCGCACGCTTGATGGAAGTTTTCCTTGGCGTTCACAGAAGGCATCCATTAACTTCTTCAGTTGCGTGGTGCGCTTGATCTTAAAGAAGACCTCGTTGTTGTTATCTGTGACCTTGATGTTGAGGTGTTCGGTGCTAGCAGCCTGCTCTGGCTTGCTTGCCGGAGGAGGCGACCGATCGTTGTCTGACATGATGAGTGTGTTTAGCTCCTCTGGGGCGCTGAGGAATAGGTGGTTTGCGTGGCGCGTGAGTTTTGCGTGATTGAGAAGTCACCAGTTGCGTGTCTGCGTTATGGAATGTCAGATGAGACTGTCAGAGAGAGGAGAGTAAATACTAACAGACGCGTGTTGTGTCAAAGCTGGACCGAGCCTGATGGAGTAGCGGTTCTGTTGCTGTGAGGCTCGTGGTGTGAGGCTCGGGCTTGCGGTGCGGTTGTAGATTAGAGGGTTGCCCCACTGAGTGCCTCGCTGTGGCTCTTGTGGCTGTTGTGGCTCTAGAACACGCCGTAGTGTTGACCGGACAGTTTACCGCTTGCAGACGAAATTGAAAGATATGCAGAAGTCAATGCAGCGAATCAATGGAATGGAGAGAGGATTTCCGATTTCCGATCTAAGTTGCCCTGACGGCTCAACGCGGTCTGGAGTGACACGTGACACGCATCTGGAAACAAGAGATGCAACATGTGCAAGAAGTGCAAGAAACAATGAATGTTGTTTGCCCGCCGAACAGGGCGCTCATACATGTAACAAACCGATCTTTTAGATGAAAATGGTACGCTGCACGCTCAGCAGCAGAGCCCGAGCCTTGCTGATTCTCTTTTCCAATTCTTCATTGCAGAGCGACAACCTTGCTACGGATCCTCCTTGCCACTCTTGTGCCGTAGGTGATTCATGTCTCTACGCTACGACTCTCCACTGACCAATAGATTAGTGTGCCATCCAAGGTAACTGAAATCTTTCAAAAAGCTTCTGTATTCTCTGGCTGCGTGACCTTGTAGACGTTGGTCGAGCGCCTCCTTGCATCACTGACATCCATTGTCCTCTCAGCCTGCCTAGCTAAAAACTCCTACGATGAAGGGAAGTGCAGTGCACAGATCAATGCACTATACGAATGCTGTAACAGGTTCTACGAGCAAAATGGTGATGAGGCTTCTTGTGTAAGCTGTCCAAAAGCCAGCCTACTGCGATTGAAACTGCGGCAAAGAGCTCAGGAGCACGGCGGCTGATCAGTTGATCAATTGTCATGGAGAGAATTTTGTATTTAGCACCAGATGGTCATATGGGTACTAGGTTCGGCGGAGACACCGTACAAGATCGCTATATAAACGCCGCATCTCTATATATATTCAAGGACAGACGAGAGAACATGTAACACCCCATTTCCTATCATAACCCTCACACCTCACGAAGAGGTCAGGTAAGTGAACAGGGGGAGTCGAATTCATCTGAGGCTACTGTGAGCACGCAAAGAAACCCTCGAGGGATTTGAACAAACACTGGTGGATACTCCAACATGGAGGTTTGATCCGAGACTCTAATTAGTGCCTGGTAAGACATTTGCTGAAGAGAGGTGCGAAGGAGGGAAAAATCTTCCAAATAAATATCCTGTGTGTCATCACGTGATCTATGTGCCAGGGTCGCGAGACGCGGAAACAGGACGGAAGGAGAGTATTGGAATCGCGAGTGTTCTTTCTATTCTGGTATCTATTCTCTTAACATGGCTCCACTTACTCGCCATGCTTCGTCTTTCTCAGCTGAAGGCTCTGGATCATTCCTTAGACAGGTGTGTGCAGCATGTCCCAACATCGTCTGGTGGCATGACGTGGAGCCAGACTGCTTTTTCTGCTTTCAGACGCGGGTGTGTTCTGCACAGCAGGAAAGTTACATTTGCTGACGTTCTGGTCCTCAAAGAGTTCTCGAGAAGATAGTTGGGAATTTGCAGGCGTGAGTTTATTCTCTACCCGAAACTTACACAACTATTTTCTCTGCAGAAGATGGGAGACTCTACTAACGGCTTACACGTTTCAGGAAGAGGATCATTCCGAGGAAACCCAAGATGATGACGCAGAAGAGATGAACTTCGAATTTGAGCAGCACAAGGTTTTATCAGGAGCTAAGAGTGAGTAGCTTTGTCTTATTCAGTCTGGTCGAAGTGCTCTGCTGCATGCAGACGCTGCTTTCAGAATGGTTGTGGCTAATATCCAGAGGCATTGCAAGGCTCGAAAATGGCTCACACTCTCGGTCTCTCCTGGAGCCAACAAGGGCGATCATCGCAATCCTTTCGATCTTCAGTAAACCAAGTGGGACGAGAAATGGAGGAGTTCGCGGAGTGTCTAGACAGATTACACCCCCGCAAGGAGCACACCCCAGAGACGCTTTATGAGAACGCTTTTAAACTAGTTCGAAGCTATCAGGCAATAGCCGAGAACACTGTAAAGCGGTTGAGAAAAGAGCATGCACCAAGACGTCAGAGACTGCTAAGTGAGCGTTGGCGTCGTCGAGTGCAAGAAATCAATGAGGAGACGTCGGAAGACAATGATGCCGATTTTGAGGAGGATGATGGGGAGGATGCGCCAGGCCCAGACAGTTTTTCAAAACCTACCACGACTATGGAAGATCTAAAGCGTTGGGAGCAAGAGGCGCAGACGTGGGACCTACTCGCTCTAATGCTCGATCTGCAGTATGCCAAGCCTGGTCTGGATGAGCAACAGGAGAGGAATGAAAAGATCAAGTCGATTGGCGAGATTACCCGGTATACTTCAGAGGAAAAGATATGGGAGCGTTTCTTGGTCGAGGATGATCTTGCAAGAGAGAGGCAGACCGTCCTCTCGTGGCTTCAGAGAAACGCGGAAAGCTCGGGGACGGATATTGAGATCATAGTGAAACAACTGGAAGAGGGCGCAGAGAGGGGTAAAGGGCTGTGGGCACATGGCTGGTTATACACAAAGGAAGCCATCAAGGCTCAAAAGCGACTACGCTCTTGGCCGCGAGCGCTCGACCCACACTCGCCTGGCATTGCTACAGTTCATCTAAATTCCAGTAAGAATCAGCCATTGATCACACAGCTAGATCCGGATGCTGCTACTCGACAGGCTCGGGTCCTTGAGAGTCAAGACGATTATTTTGAGAGAGCAATTTGGCTGGCGTGTTGGGAAATGTTGCGGCGTGGCAAAAGCTGGGACCAAGTAAGGGAATGGTGCACAGAGCGAGTGGAAGGGTGGAGATCAGTTAGCATGCGTGGCGGTCAGGCGGCATGGGACAAGCTTGTTGACGAGAGGATGGGTGAAGCTTTACCGCGAGACACGAAATTGTCGGCCGAGGCAGACGACCTACCAGAAACCAAAATTTCAGGCAACAGGTCAAGGGCCCTATGGCGACGAATGTGTTTTGCTCTTGCGAGAAACGGCGGCGTTGACGATTATGAACGGGCAGTGTATGGCATTCTTAGCGGTGATCTACCGAGCGTACAAAAGGTCTGCCGCACTTGGGATGACTTACTGTTTGCTCATTACAATTCTCTTGTTATCAGCCAGTTCGACATCTACCTTCGATCGAATTATCAGGATCGAGTTCCCCCAGCCTTGAATCGTAAGTTCGGTCTTTTCGACTCCGTACAGTTTCATGGGGAGCCTCAAGATGTCAGTCACCGCCTAATCGACTCCTTGATCGTTCACCCCAATTCCAAAGAGGAGGCCAAGCAAAACTTGAAAAAAATACAAGGCAGTCTTATCTCTCGAAGGTTTTCCAATTTCGTCTACCGACAAGGTATTTCGATTTCGAAGTATGCCAACGACGGTGAACGGTCTAGGATCATTCCACTTTTAAGAGATACAAGCATTCCAAAACAATCATTGCAGGGCATATCGGCAAATGAGTACATTGGTGACGATGACACTGACGCATTGCGTGTCATGGTACACGTTCTTCTCATTTTCCAACAACTAGGTCATGATATTTCAGAGTCACCTGAAGTAGTCGCAACGGAAAATGTCATCGTTGCATACATACAGCTCCTTAGTTCGATGGACAAATTAGACTTAGTCCCGCTCTACGCTTCACGGCTCTCCAAATTGAGGTCGGAACTGACTTTGGGGAGGATCATGCTCGGTGTAATGGAACACTCTGAACGAGGGAGAATGATAAAGCTGATGCAGGGGCTCAACATTGACGTCGAAGAGGTTGTGAAAACCCAGATGGGCTTACTATTAACAGACCTAGCTCGTGAGGAAGATGATAAGGACGCAGCGAAGGAGAACCGGGGGGGAACCGGCAAGGAAAATCCAGAAGAGATAGTTATTCTGGAAGCCAACGCTGATCCTCACCACATGGGACGACAGGTCAAGCTAAATTTCATCGGTGACGAACTTAGCCATGTTGAGGAGATGCTGATCAGCAGCCTCGAGTGGTTTCTGGCTGTCGAGGGAATGTGGTTTGAAACGTTCCATACTGGAACAAGACTGTATAAACGATTCCTACGTAAGTTCAGGCCTAATTACACTAGCATTACATCTTCAAACGCTCATGAAAATAAAGGACGTGGACGTCTAGCAGCTGCTCGCGAACTTCTCAGAAGAATACCGAGTTCGCGGATTTCTCGCGAGAAAACCGAGCATATAATAGGCAAAAGGGTTGACATTAGCGTGGATTCCGACGAAAGCGATGATGAAGAATACGCTACGATAGATACTAGTATAGTGAGAACGGTCAGCAGCCAGCACAGAACTTCTTCATCCTTCCAGCAAATCCGCAAGATGCGTGAGGTTTTAAGCACGCAGGCAAAGAGCTATGTCGAATTGGAGAAGTTGGTGGTCGCATTGGACGCTTTGGAGACATGGAGACTGGTTGTGGACGAAAATATGAAGTCAGTATTACCCCTGGTAAATTATTTGGTGGTTTTTATAACTTCTAACCTAAAAATCGTGGTTTTAGAGATAGAATTGAGAGGAAGGAGAAGTTGCAACAAGCTTGTCATGATGTTGCGGTAGCAGTGAGTCCACTGCTGCATGGTTGGCTAGTCTACCACTCTACGGGTATGCATACATACTTCATCTAGCTCATTTGCCTGGAGAATTTGGAGATCAATACTAACTGCCCACTTCTCACTGCAGCCGAGGAAAAAATCGAATTCGATAACATCCGAAACATGTATCTGCCGGAAGTAATCCTAGCATACAACAGCGTCCTGCATTATACAGGCTGTGCTGCGAGTCGTGAAATACTGCCGCGATGCATGGAACTGTCAACGCTATTAGCAGCTGGAGATTCGGATGTGTTGAGCTGCTTCATGGATACCAAACGGTTACCCGAACTTGTCGAGGCGTTGGCTAAATCGAGCAAGGCAATAATAAGAGCGAATGAGTCGAAGAGAGGAAAACCCAGTGAGGAAAAGAGGAGGGCTGGTAATGGCGAGACTCTCGCTATCTGGCATGTCAAACCATTCCCAGAGATCAGCGCGCTTTATGGGTGGTGATGTTCTAGCTGTCCCCTTCCACGGTGGTTGGTTTGTACGATAAACCTGCTTCGGTTAGTGAAAAATACCATGAATAAAACGTTGCGACGGGGGATAGAAAGGCTAGACAGGTTCCGAATCTGCTGGGAACTGATATGGATGCGTGGGCATAGGGTAAGGGAATGGACAAGACCGTCTAGCGTCGTCGCATGGCATGAATACAGTTAAAGATCACCTAACTAGCTGGGGTTGCTTTTACATTCATGAATCCTCCTGACGTAGTAGCAGGCAATATGTGTACTTTAAATCGAAATTTCTTGTGTTGTGGTAGTCTCCCCTGGTCTTTCGGCTGGCGAACTGTTGTCGATGACCATCCATTTCATATAATCAGTTGTGCCTCTCCGTGTTACCATGCTATCTAAACGGCAGGAGGCGCGAATGTACTCGTCGTTAGATCGCCGCTTGTGGAACGGAATTCCAGTTAATATAGGATTCCGCAGATGGTACCTAGCACAGCTGAACCAACAAGGTAATCACTCGCAGTCCGTCAAATACCCTAATGTCTCATGATCGCCTCAGCCACGCCCATCGACGCGTTCCTCCGGGGCGGAGTCCTCCGTGTGTAGCAAATCATGCGCGGTGAAGTCAGCATTGCGCGGATATTTCTATAGCTTCTTTACTTGCTAGCAGTAACGTCAAGAATTCGAAAGCAAACAGACAAGTTCTCGCCAGAGTACTCCGTAGGGACAGGGGGGAAGCACGATAGGATGGGGAATTGCTCTTTGTTTCCATTGCTTGGCTGTGTTTAGCCACCAAAAACATGGCGGCTGACACCACTAAGGCGCATGCAATGATGGTAGAGGCTCAAAGGATGCTTGACGTCAGTTCGCTAATAAAGTGTCTGCTCTGGGAAAACAATTCTTTGCCCCACGCAGCAGGTCCATCGGATCTCACGGAAGAGCTGAGATGTCATTGTTGGGACGGCCGGTGATCTCGTAGATAAACCGCTCAAAGGGAAGATCAGCAAATGGGGAATGACAGTTGAATAGCCGAAGTGCCTTTGCGCCTTCGTATGTTGCCTGCCTCTTGGCAAACGGGCAGTGCAAGCTGTCCGCGTCTTCATACCTCTCCATCAAAGACAGAAGAACAGCGTACCCGCACATTCGAATTCATTCCTTGAGTGTTGCGACACTCCCAGATCAATCGAATTCGCCTCGAGCTCAGCCTCTTTGATGGTTAGCCTATAGTCCCTCCAATTACTGCGTCACACCAGGCAGCCTTGAGCTTTACGATGGCGGAGGCCGATTCTCACAAACCGAATCCTGTGAGAAGAGGGAGGGCTCCTACTATTACAATTGATACATCCGCTGTCAATGTCTTTTCAGAGATGACTTCGCTACCCGTTCAACTCTTTCCTATTGCAAGCCACTCCTCGCAGGATGGTCAAGCGGCTGCCTCTTCTGCTTCTGAACCTACAACTCAACCCATCAATATCTCTCCGATTGACTTTAGAGTAGCCCCGTCGTCTGAGAGTAGGCCAACTTCACCACACAACGTATCATCGCCGATGCCGAGGGGAAACGATCGTTCAACAACATTCTTGTCAGTACCCGGATCGCGCTCCGCGGGTAACTCACTATATTCGGGGGACGATAGTCGCTCTGAGACCTCATCGTATGGCCCATCGACATCTGCCCGAGATGGTGCTCATCAGCGTCTGGATGATGATGGCGGTGTAGAGGCCATTCTACGTGATGCGGATGCGCTTCAACCCGGTCCCAGTACCGAAGGGTCTTTCAGTGTTGAGGGAAACAAATTTGCATTCGCACCAGGACACCTGATGAAACTGTCAAACCCAAAGAGTCTGAGTGCTTTTTATGCTCTTGGTGGCTTGAAGGGTCTGGAGAAGGGTTTGCGTACGGATATAAAGAGTGGATTAAGCGTTGACGAGACTGTGTTGGAAGGTTATGTCACCTTGGAGGAAGCCAAAGCCGCACCCTTGAATAATGAATCAAGGCTACAGAATGCAGATATCTTGGGTCTCACTATGTCCAACACACACACTACAAGCTCACAATCGAGAAGCGATCCTCACGGGTCCTTTACTGACCGGAAGCGAGTGTTCAAGGAAAATCGCTTGCCCAAGAGGAAAGTTAAGAACATACTTGAGCTTGCTTGGATCGCCTACAATGATAATGTCTTGATCCTTCTTACAGTCGCTGCGGTAATCTCTCTCGGACTAGGTCTCTACCAAGCAATTGGGCAACCGCACCGGGATGGTGAAGCACGGATAGAATGGGTTGAAGGCGTTGCCATCATGGCCGCCGTCATTATCGTGGTAGTGGTGGGAGCAGCTAATGACTGGCAAAAAGAAAGGCAATTTGTAAAGCTCAACAAGAAGAAAAACGACCGCGTCGTCAAGGTGATACGATCTGGAAGACCCCGTGAGATTTCGGTCTACGATCTACTTGTGGGCGATGTCATGATCCTTGAGCCTGGAGACCTCGTACCCGTTGACGGTATATTCATCAGTGGCCACGACGTCAGATGTGATGAGTCGTCAACATCTGGAGAATCTAACCTACTAAAGAAGAGGGGAGCTGAGGACGTTTTCAGGGCCATTAAGGATCGAGAAGATGTTAAGAAGCTCGATCCATTCATCATGTCCGGCAGCAAGGTAAACGAGGGCACGGGCACCTTCTTGGTCACTGCCGTCGGTGTGAATTCCAGCTACGGAAAGACAATGATGACGCTTAATGAGGATCTGGAAGCCACCCCTCTTCAAAAGAAGCTCAATATACTGGCCGAGTACATCGCGAAGCTTGGTGGAGCGGCGGCACTACTTCTATTCATAGTGGTGTTCATCAAATTTCTGGTCCAACTACATGGAAGCAGGGACACTCCATCTGAGAAGGGACAGAACTTCCTGCAGATTCTAATTGTGGCTATCACTGTCGTTGTGGTTGCTGTTCCGGAAGGCCTCCCTCTTGCTGTCACCCTTGCACTTGCTTTTGCCACAACAAGGATGTTAAAGGACAACAACTTGGTGAGACATTTGCAGGCCTGCGAGACCATGGGGAACGCGACATCGATATGTTCTGACAAGACTGGGACTCTAACGCAGAACAAAATGACTGTTGTAGCCGGGTCCGTCGGTACGGCCTCCCGGTTCGGTGACAGAGGGGTTTCCAGCGACAATGGGACTGTATTAGCAGGGGGAAAAGAAGAGGAGGACCATTCGATAGCAGATTTTCTCTCCTTCCTTTCAAAGAGCGTCAAAGCGCTCTTGGTGCAATCAATAGCAATCAATTCCACCGCCTTTGAAGGGGAGCAGGAGGGTCGGCTGGTTTTTATCGGATCAAGAACAGAAACTGCACTTTTGAACTTCGCTCGCGATCACCTGGGAATGGGACCAATCCAAGAAGAGCACGCGAATGCCAATGTCGTGCAGATTATACCGTTTGATTCAGCACGCAAATGCATGGCATCAGTCGTGAAACTGGACGATGGACGATTTAGGGTCTATGTGAAAGGTGCATCGGAGATTCTCTTGGAGAAGTGCGACAAGATTATTCGAGACCCAAGTACAGACATATTAGAAACGAGATTGACAAAGGATAACTACGAAGCCTTGAGCCAAATCATCTCTACCTACGCCTCTCGGTCTCTTAGAACAATTGCTCTTCTGTACCGGGATTTTGAGCAATGGCCTCCAAAGGGGTCTCGCATCCTAGAAGATGATCCTACGCAGGCGAACTTCGACTCCATGTTTAGGGAAATGACATTCTTAGGGATTGTGGGCATCCAAGACCCTCTGCGAGAGGGTGTGAAAGATGCTGTGCTTGATTGTCAGAGAGCTGGCGTCACAGTTCGCATGGTTACCGGTGATAACATTATAACTGCTCGCGCCATTGCTGAAGAATGTGGAATCTACACGCCGGGTGGTCTTGTGATGGAGGGACCAGAGTTCAGGAAGCTTAGCAGAACGGAAATGGATAATGTCATTCCCCGCCTACAAGTACTCGCACGATCTAGTCCAAAAGACAAACGCATCTTAGTAAAGAGACTGAAAGAACTGGGAGAGACGGTGGCAGTAACAGGGGACGGCACAAACGACGCACCGGCATTGAAGACCGCTGATGTCGGGTTCTCGATGGGCATTTCTGGGACTGAAGTCGCAAAAGAGGCATCTGCAATTATATTGATGGATGACAACTTCTCGTCCATTGTCAAGGCTATTATGTGGGGTAGAGCCGTAAATGACGCGGTGAAGAAATTTCTGCAAGTAAGTAGTTCCCCGTTAACTTCAGCCGATAGCACTCACTGACCGTGGCTTAGTTTCAAATCACAGTCAACATCACCGCTGTCGCGCTCACTTTTGTGTCTGCTGTTGCGAGCAGCAGTGAGCAGTCTGTTCTTACAGCCGTGCAACTACTGTGGGTAAATCTCATAATGGACACCTTCGCTGCTCTTGCGTTGGCAACAGACGCTCCCACCCCTAGCATCCTGGATCGAAAACCGGATCGGAAGTCAGCACCTCTCATCACCCTTACCATGTGGAAGATGATTATTGGGCAGGCCATTTACCAACTTGTCGTCACCTTCATTCTGAACTTCGGGGGTGAAACAATTCTTTCATATCAATCTCCAAGAGAAAAGTCCCAGCTGAAGACCCTAGTCTTTAACACATTCGTGTGGATGCAGATTTTCAATCAATATAAGTGAGCTACTCTCACTTACATCAGAGGCGTCACCGCTAATTCTTCTAGTAATCGCCGCCTTGATAACGGTTTCGACATCTTTGAGGGAGTTCATCGCAACCCTTTCTTCATCGTAATTAATTTGATCATGATTGGCGGTCAAATCATGATTATCTTCATTGGAGGACGAGCTTTCTCTGTCAGTCGGCTCAACGGTGCGCAGTGGGCCTATTCAATTATCCTTGGTTCTATGTCACTTCCTGTGGCCGTCATTATACGTCTCATTCCAGATGAGCTGATCCGGAAACTTATACCTCACTATTGGCAACACAAGGATACTCCTGATGTAGTTGTATCAGACGACGAGCCGCGGTTTGAATGGAATCCGGCAATTGTCGAGATTCGCGAAGAGCTGGCATTCCTCAAGAAAGTGCGTGGGGGTCGTCTCAACGCGGTCAAATTCAAGTTGCAACACCCACGAGAGATACTCCCTGTTTCGAGGAACGGTTCCAGATCAAGGAGCAGTTCCTTCAATCGAACCCAAACGCCATACGAGGAGATGACCTCCAGCGAAACCAAACCTTCAGGTCCGTCGACGCCCGAATCTCGTAATCAACGTCGAACCAGATCTAGGTCAAATTCTGCTCTCGGTCCTGCAGCAGCTATGGCTGGTATCGTAGCAGGTAGCATCGCTGGATGGTCTCCAACTGAACGACCGCGTGGGGATAGCGATCTGCTTCCACATTCTCGAACCCGTCGTGGCTCAGATATTAAAGCAGACGAAGCATATGAGATGAGTTCAAGCACAAAGTCTGACGACCAAGCGGTCACAGTGGAAACCAAGCCCCCGCTGAAATCCCCCCCCCAAGGATTAAATAAGATTCTCAATCAATAGAGCTTCCTATACCCTACGACGCTATAAAGCCTGACAGTTGCCCTGGCTTGGGCAATACGCTTGGCATCCGCATGCGTATGCCCCGAGAAATGAAAGTCCTAGCTACTCGCGCCGCGTTTCGTGCGCTTAATAGCCTCGAGCAGTGAATGGGCTCAGCGAAATGGCTTTTCTGTATGTACACCACCGACTTCCTATACTCCGTTTCCAGAGTTCTATCACTTCCTTACCCATTTTTTTTGCCTTCAGACTCCGGAAATTGGCATCACGACTCCCTACTATGTAATTTTACTTTGCATATCTGTGCGGGCATTGTGGTTTAGGCGTTCTGCTCCTGAAAAGTTTTTCTGCATCCATATTCCTAGGACAGAAATTAGGCGGCTTCAGCTTTCCTTATTCAAAAGTTTCTATTAGAAGTGCATGCTCCTGGAGTTCTGTATGCATGGATGATTATCCTCTACCTCTCTTAACTTATACATAGCAAAGTGAGCGTATCGAAGCTTACCCGTTGAGCAAAGGGAGGGGAAGAGATCAGGGGTTGAGATAGATATGAATATCAAAGATCTGGTGACCTCTCGTTACCCACAGTACTCCTCCCCACACCTATCTATTCCCCCAGACCTGACGCACTCCTCGTTCATATCAAATCTAAAGCTTACCAGAATGAGCTGTAATTCTTGTCACCCAACCTGTGGACTCCAGTTTAAGCATAAGTACACGGCATCTTCATGACAAAAACAGAGCAACAAGTATTGATGGGAATAAAAAAAGTAAGAGTATGCAACACGAATTTCATCTAAGAAAACAGTTCGCCGAACGGTAATGAAACAGAATCTTGAGCTGCGAGACCAGTGCCTGTAAAATCTTCCAGTCTTTCAGTTGTATCACCTTGTTTACGTAGGTGTATCACAATTCGATAAATAGATTGGATTCGGGCGAAGTGTTTTGAGAGTCTTGCCGGAGCTCCAAGCATAAATAGTAGTACTATCGAAATAAATATGTCCTTTCGACGTTTTTCGCCATTACCCAGACAATGGATAGCGACGAGTTCCTGAAGGGCCCTAGCAGGTTTAGGCATAGATGAGAGTTGAAATTCCTATTCTTAGGTTTATGACGAGTTCTAACACTTTAATAGAATGCTCTATGGATAGGGAGCTTATTGTAATGTAATTTTCCGTTTTACCAATCATTTGTTACAGTAATGCAAGGGTGAAGCTGTTTTGTAAGATACCGCAGTAACCAAGCATTTTGGATGGGTGTCTGTACGGAGGTCGCGGCCAAAAGTCTTGACACATGTGCCCGCTCTTAATTCCAGCATCGCTACCAGCTCCGCAGAATTCGATAAGCATCAAAAATCAATTTAAATTCCTTTAGAATAATAGAAATTGTATTTCTTTCACTAGAAAAAATATGAAGCTGATCGGAATCTCTAACAATATTGTTGCCGGCCTATACCTATCGCTAAATTGGGGCAGCAATCGGCCGATCTGTAGCCGAATTCTAGGCGCCCTTTAACTGGGAAATAGGTACATGGGGGCTCCTGCTCTCGCTTGTGCCCCCTCCTACGGAGGGGAGGTCGGCTCAACGCAGAAGGTCAGCTCAACGCAGATTTATTACCCTCAGCTCGAATATATTATGAACAAATATCGTCCCAAGGGATAATAGTACCTGGACTTTTAATAAACTCATGGAGACCCTTCTTCCCCTGATGCTGAGCACCTCTATCGAATAATCCCTGCTTGATTTCGGCCTTAATCTCCTTAAGAATCTCTTGACAATGACTCTTCCACTATGCCTGTTCGTGCTTTTTTGCAGCCTCCTTTTCCTTTTCCGCACGTTGAGAGACCATTGCCCTTCCGTCCCGAACCTTAATAACCCCACCTGTCTGGAGAATACCTTTTGGACCTGTAGTAAGTTGTCTGCGGCGTTTTTGTGCAGCGGAGACTTTGGCGAGTGTGTGGAGAAGGTGGTAGTTAGCATGTGCAATCTGCCTTGCCCCGTCGATAATCTTCTCAAGGCCAGAAAAACTTTGTTTTTCATCCTCGTTGGCTTGAATAACTTGTAAGTGGGCCTCAATCGACTTTGCGAGTGTACGGCCAGATTGAGGGGTTAGTTGTGTAGATGGAGTGGAAGGTGTAGGTGTTGAAATTTGGAGGCGCGCCTTTTGACGAAGAGGTTGTTAAAACCAACTCGGGATTGAAGGGAATAAGGCCTGTATCTCTCCAACCCTTTTGTATTGTCGCTGGCTTCATGGTACGGGCTCGAACAGCTTGGATGTGGTCGAGAAATTCCATTTTGTTGAACTTATTGCATCCTGTAAGATATGACTCGATGACGGCCTCGCCATACCAATGCTTGTATGGTGAGAATACACCGACGTCAAGAGGCTGGACTCTTTGTGTAAGATGTGGAGGAGATAAGAAGATGATAATATTGTACTGCTCCGCGTGCCTAAGCAGCTCCTTTGTAAGATGTGTGGTATGCCCATCGAAAAGTAGCATACGATATCTCCCAACTTGACGCTTTGACGACGCCTCCTCAAAATGCTTGATCCATTCAAGGGAAATATCATCGTTAATAAAGGCTGTATCTGACATCGCAAGGAGGGTATTATCCGTTAGGCGGGTATTCATCCAGCCGCAAAAAATAAGCATGCCTTTTAAGATGATAAGTGGGTCGATCGCATGGCCGTCAGCAGAGATGCACTCTCCAACAGTACAGGACTCCCGATTTGTAAGTCTCCCGGTCGATGGATCTGGATCGTCAGATAGCCCAATCGTCAATGTTGAATCCGCTTGGCCAAGGCGAATAGGTGACTCGTCGAAGTTATAAAGGTCTGTATCATGGATATTGAACCTCGTACGCGTCTCGTCGAACCGCTGGAACCACTCTTCAAGCGTTTGTATATCTTCAGCAGCTTCCCTTTGTATCTCACGGGATCGGTCAGTCTGTAATTTGACATGGGAATATCGATTAAGGAACCGTTTTGCCCATCTATCACCACATCGCGAGGGTGGAGTAGTCAGATCTTGGTGTCGCTCTGCGAGTAGGCGATTACACTCCTTCTCAAGCATTCGCTTGGATGGGCGTGTCCCAAGCTTATTTAAGTCTTCGATCCAGATAAGGAGACCCTGTTCCTCTGGGTCAGAGAGCAGCCGGTTCGTAGGTGTGCGTTTAGAGCGAGATTTTCTCCCATTCCACCTTGCAAGTACGCGGGTATAAGGCGCGTTGGTTTCGCGTGACGCCTCCTTAATTGTCGAGTATTTTCCCTTATCAAGGCCAAGGCAGGCATCCTACACGAGCTTCTCGGTCTCAAGATAGGTTAGAGGCATGGTGGTTGTGGTGCAATCGAGGATTGAAGGTAGAGACATAATTTATTAGAGAAATCTGCGTTGAGCTGACCTTCTGCGTTGAGCCGACCCCCCCTCCGTAGGAGGGGGCACAAGCGAGAGCAGGAGCGCCCATGTAGCCGTGTCAAGACTTTTGGTCGGAGCCTCCGTACTGGTACATTGCTAACTATTACTGGTTAGAGTCACGCCAGGGCTCCCTGCGCCGACGGAGGAGAAAAAGAATCTTGGGCGCGGAAGCCGATTCTGTAAGTGAGTGTATATTTAGCATGTGCAAAAATGCGTCGAAACGCCACCTTTTCTTGGCACAACTTTTCCGCGCTTTTCCCGCATTTTGCAAACTCCTGGTTCGTCGGGCAACCTATGTATACCTTGTTCTGGGTCTAAACTTGGAAGGATACCTATTGCGTATAGGTTCAAAACCCTACAGCTGACAGCCTCTGCTGTTCTAGATAAAAGAGTGGCTAGATCAAGAGTCTAATAAGTTTTGTGTGACTCTGGCTTCATGGCAACAGCTTTGGATCTGTCGGGGGTCTGTGGAAGAGTATATCTACAGATTGAAGGAAGATAGTTTGCAATAGTGCTGCCTTGTGAATACAGCAATGATACTATTGAGGGTGCTGGAACAGTCTATAATTAACCAATTATCATCAATCATCAATCAACTCCTGGTTCAGTGCACTACTTGCTGTTGCTGTTGCTGCTTCTGCTTCACAAGTATCAGCAGACTTTCTTAGAAGACGGCTGCCTTTCTGGGAGCACTGCAAGGCTGGTCCGAGTTTGTACCATTCCTATATAGAAAGCAACAAAAGCGCGGAAAAGGCGCGCCAAGAAAAGGTGGCGTTTCGACGCATTTTTGCACACGCTAAATTTCTCAAAGTTACTGAAATATTGGTCATGTTTCGGCCAGGTCTCGAAAAACGGTTTCCATTCTGAAGACCGAATCAGTCATGTGGATATCTTTGCCCAGGTGACCTTACGTACTATGGAGCCTCGAAGTGGGCAGCGAAAAGGAGTCTCTCATCATGCTATGTAGTACTCGTGTGCGCTGCTTGGCACGGCCCGAACCCCGTAAAATGGTGATTCCCCGGGTTCTCGAATCCACATCTTTCCACATCCCGAGCGTTCCCATAGCTTAATAGAATCTAACACTGTCGTATGGAAACCCATACATCTTTGAAAGAGGCAAAGAATGTGCCCGATCCGATCATCTGAGCGGAATAGTTCACGATACCTGGAATTGAGGAAACCTGTCTCCAGTCTGGGCCATTTTGCCCAGACTCCTTCTGCAGATACAAAGTAATTAACCCAAACGAGTGACAGAAGCTCTGCTTATGTCTGCACGAAGGTACCAACTACAGCAATATATTAGCTCAACCCGTCGAGATGCGGTTAGTTTTTGCAGGCAAGTGAGTAAAAACAATGTCTGAACTCAGCGACATTGATATCGCGTATCCAGATCTCCTTTCCCCCCTGCTTTAGTAGGCGGGCAAGGTTACTTTGACCGCCAGGTGAGAGGGTGCAGAGATCTCACCGCCGATTGACCCTGCCCGCGGGTCCTAACTACAGTTGCCTGGACATGCGGCCCTTTAGCTATCCGCATACCCGATTCACGCTAGATATAAGAACCGTTCTATTATTTCCTCAGGAGAGGTACATATCTTCACCCAAATTTAACGCTATGTAAGGGATATCAATCCTCTCAAGAGATTAAGTACAACAGGATACATGAACAACACTGCCGCAACTGTATTAAGACTTGCGGGGCAATAGAGATCCTGAGCCATATTCAAAAAACTCGCCCAAACCAGCCAACTCCCCACATACAGAATGACCCCGAGTCCAAAAAATATGATGAACCATCCTTTAAAGTTCGAAATGTGAACCTCGCGTTGTGGGATAGGTTCCTTCTTCCGCATCTTCCGAATTGGGTTCCGCAGCAACCTCCACAGATCCTGGAGCGGATATTTGAATGCACGGATTGGAGCACATTTAACCAGCACACTGAAACCAAGAGCAATTGCAATGATGACGCCCGGGATAAGCATTATGATGCCTCCAGCATGAAAGGTCGTGTACTCCGAGGGCTTTGCTGGATTCTTTGTTTTGTTCGGAAAGAAGGCAGCGAAGAGGGCAAAGATGAGGGCGGGGACGGAGAAGAGAAGGTCTGCGACCATCTCGTTAATCGCAGTTTCCATCCATGAGCCGTGGATGAAGCCCAAGACGGCAATGATTGGGGCGACACGAGGTCTGACTGTCCATATCAGGACTTGCTGAAGCCAGTTCACCGTGTATCCCTCTTTCTGTAGTATAACCCCGATTATGAAAGGAATGGCGATGTGCATCGCTACTGAGAAGAATAGACTCAGGAAGTTGAGCTTGATTTCCGTATGGTCGAACATCCGCTTCTTCTGGATGAGATGTTTCAGGACAGTGGTGTTACTCAATGCCGCGGAGGCAAGGGCGATCAGATTGGAAATTGCTAGGTAGGTGAGGACCTTTCCTGGTCGAGGGCATTTGTCGGCACCGCTATAGATGAAGAATTGCCGGGGAAGCCAGGTTGCTTTTTCGGCATTTCGGACAACACAGTTGGTCACGTTCACGTCATTGGTGTTGGTACATCGGACATACTGTATAGCCCTGTACGCTATAGTCAGCATGCAATGTTGAGGATTTATATCACGTTCGAATCTCTTACGCTTCGTATTGACAGATAAGTAAGTTTAGGCTTTGCTGGCCACACTGATAACCGCCACTGCTTGAGCAGCATTGGCTGTGTCTGATCTCTTCCGTATCGTAAATACACGCAGAAGACAAGATCTATTCGAGGTCAGCTTGGGCACCGGTGTACGTAGGAAGGGGCTAGTAACCGGTTCGGGTTCTGGATAGTTGCAAGATGGATCTGCCGTCACGGTTACGGGGTGGGGGGCTTTTGTTGGTATCGGGTCAGAATCAGCAGCATTCTTCGTGCTGGAGCACTGAAAGTACGAGTCAAAGCTGTTCGACAGACGGCGTTAACAGATTATCCTGAGGCCTGCTGTGGACATGTCGTACACGTCTTTAAAGCATTGTGCATAAGCTGTAGCTGCATCGTTTTGAATTAATCTCTTGCCATCAGGAGACAGACAAGTTCCCAATAATCTAAGTTGAGATACGCAGTTGCTCTGAACTAGCTATCGTCGGAAGTATTGTTAGCATTGACCATGAAACCCATTGAAGAATGTTCGCATACTTTCCAAAAGTCGTCGGGTACGAAGTCTGCAACCATCGTGGGAGGCAACGCTCCACGACACATGCAGGAAAGAAACAACCATGCGAATATGGCGGCGAACGAGATGTGCCTTGGTATATACATCTCAATTGCGAAAAAGGGCAACAGCGTTCATTAAGTCTGCACCCCAGCGATCACGAAAATCCAGATGCGTAGCAGACAAAGAGAATGGAGGACTTATCAAGGGGAAGATGCTTCTAAGACAGCCTAGAAGGAAAAGGCAATCAAAAAGTGTTTTCCTTCCACCATAAGACGGGATAATGGTTGCGCCGACCTCTCGGCTGCTGATATGAGATCTAGCGACCTCGCCAGTTCCCAGTCTCTTGTTGGAACCACCTGTATTCCCTTTTTCCACGCAAACCACCGATCACGGTTTAGGACGACGTACTCCAGGGGGCCCTCATTCAGCAAAGCAACCAATACCAACTGCGATGGCAGCGTTTCTGAACAATGATCCCTTCCCTCACATCAGAAATCTACCTCTCTTCCCTATCTACGCTCCAAGCGACACAGAAGCATTGCAGAAAGCGGTCGACCGATACAACAGAAGCAAGAGCCGCATTCCACGCAATGATGTCCACTCCCCTCTCGCACATGCTTCCGCTGAGGTGTCGTTGCATTTCCAAGCCAAACCCCGCATAACAGCCATCCTCACACGCTACGCGACGCCATGGGATTGCACGTTTTCGGGTATCATCGTCGACGTCTTAGAGACAAAAGCCAACAGCAGTTGGCAAGGCAATGGTATACGTCTGCGTGCGAGCCGGGAATGTTGCATTATGGTGCGAGACAAGTGGAAGATCAGGTTGAAGGCAGGATCGATGTGGAGTAAGGGTGCAAATTGGAAGCCGGTAGAGACGGTGAGCGTGGAGGCGGAGAAGGATAAGATGATTCCCCTTGGGATAGTAGGACGGTGGCAGAGGCAGATTGCGGTGGCCGAGAGGACGGAGATATGGAGAAGGTTCGAGAAAGACTACAAGACTCCGGCGGTACCCGAGCGTTGAGGTAGGTAGTTTGTCACGGTTTGAACTGGTTTATCTATTAGGCTTAGGGTTGTGACTGGCTATGCACATGTCTGCAGACACGTGCCACACTTTCTTTGTTCTCTGCGCACATACATGTATTTCGAGCGACCCACGCATACTCTCTCTTCTACATACCTCTATACCAGCGCCTCCATACATAGCTCAATACAACTGCACCTTCTTAATCCCCAACATAGTTGGCTATCAAGATCAGATTCGCTACTGGGTGTTGAGGATTGCTTGGCATAGTGGCAAGCCTATCAATATTCAAACCTGGGAGTCCTCTGCAGCGTGGAGAGGAAATCGAATATAGTTATCAAATTCGTCCCATTTGAGAACGAACAATCCTCGCAAACCGGGATCCTTGAGGAGCTTGCAATCAGCCTTGTGGCCTTTCTCGTTCCAGCCAGCTACCTGGCAGGCCTTATCACACTCATGTTAGCATCTAAGTCAACATAATACCGGGAAGATTTTCAATGGCGGAAATCAGATTTGATTTTTTTTTTTGGAAGGTCATGGTCCTCAGGGTGGAATATCTACAGAGGATTTCCTAAATCAGGTTTTGGAACCTATTATTGAGCTGAGTTTTCGTGCTCTTCAGGATTGGGGAGAAGAACTAATATTCATGGAGAATGGGGCTTCTATACATGGTAATTACAGAAAAGGAAGACTTCATTGTTGGAAACTAGAGCACAGGATAATTAGCCTCTCATGGCTACCTTTATCCCCAGATTTCAACCTGTAAAGGATCAAACACAGAGAGCGCCAGCCAAGAACAATGGTAGGCTATGACTGGTCAGCGAATTCAATGAGAATCACCCTTGCTCAAAGATTGCCCGTTTTGCAGAAAGTTTCCCCTTCTTGCTAGACTTCTTAGAGGAGCTATACCCCAACGCAAGGTGTCCATCCGCTGGAGCTTCTACGACGACGGGTTCTGGAAGGGCTATCTTCCTGACAGGGGATAGAGACCTGGAGCTAATAGGACCATACACCGGTGACCCAACGCTTTCCTGGAATGAAACGTCAGACAGCTCATCGGAGTGGCTAGACTCGTCGTTTATATTGCCATTTTTGAACTCGGGGTCGGATTGAGTCGTTTCATCATCCTCACCTATCCAGTAAGTGAGTCACAATTGAAAAAGGAAAAGGCTATGTGTCTGTCTTACTAAGCAGTCTAACGCCGATGAAGCACTTACAGGTATCAGAGCCTTTCGTAAGGACGTCGAGCTGTTTGGTCAATTGTTCGCGCTGGGCATGGTTCTCCTCGGATTCGCCCGCGATACACGTCACGAGGTCGTCGGACATGGTGATGACAGTTACGGGAGAGAAGATATCACCGAGCGGGGAGATGAGCTTGGTTTCGATGGCTTCGATAGCAATGTCGTCGATGAAACGCTTTAAAGCAACCTATACAAGTACATGAAAGGGTTAGCGAAGGAATAGTAGTTAAAGGGGCAAGGTGGAATAGAGGGAAAATAGGCAACCTTGTAATAAGCCTCCATACAATCCAAAGCCTCAGAACAAGCAAAGCGATTCATGTTGGGTTCTGTGCGTTGCACAAGAGCATCGAGGAGCTGCCGGAGGTCTTTAGTTTGTTGGATATAGATGGATGGTTCGAGGGAAGAGACGCCGAAGAAATCTTTAATGATTTTGGAGTATTCATTCCTCTTGCGCTCGTTCCTGACCTTCTGGTAAGTTTCAGTGAAATAATGGTTGTAAGTGATTGGATGACTTTTCTAATGCGGCGTTAGCAGCTCGGTGGTTTTTGTATTCAAAGTTTCCAGTAGCTGATCCAAAGCCGGCTCGAAGATCTTTTGGAAAAGTGCTTTGGAGGTTGCGGCATCGGCGACATGGGCGACTGTAAGACTGAAGAATTCTTTGGCGGCCTTCCAAACTTTGTCAATATGGCTCTGGGTGATCGCTTCCCATGGAGTTGATTGTTCTAGGAACAAATCGGCCACTATCATCGGATTGAAAGTTCCTGGC
>JAJDMY020000407.1:0-37520 GCA_022345705.2 Sabuloglossum arenarium
TTTCTACTTGTTTAGATACTAGCTCCTTTGCCAACTAGATGGCGCATTTGTCAAGTCGTCTAGTTGGTCAATAGCCGTCCCACTTGTCAAGTGAGACGTCTGGTTGAGCAAGTTCGAATCTTGACAACCGAGACAGGACAGATTCGCCAGACTGATCTGGAAAGACGGATTGGTTGTGCGTAGACGATTTCGCTGTGCAAGCCGTTTGGACATGCGGAGACGGATTCGGAGGTGGAAGTTATTTGTATCCATAAACACTAGCTAGGTGGATTAACTATGATGAAGTCCTGTACCGCTTGCTCATCTACAATCTCTGCCGCAAGTCACTGCTTCTTCTTTGTGCGTGTTGTCACTACACTCATCTTTCCCACCTTCTCTGCATCTCTCTTCGCTGTTTCCCGCGCCCGAGCCCGCCTCCTGGACACCTCCAGCCCGATGAGACCACGATGTCGAGTGCTGCGACAAGGAGGTATAAATGCAGCTGTCCGGGTTTCGAGAACAGGTGGGGGAAGTCGTATAGGAATTTCCCTGTTTCGATCAATAATACTGTTGTAGGAATTCGAAGCGGACTCGCGGATAGCTCTGTTTACTATGTAGAATATTTAATAGATAGCAACGAATGGATTTAATTGAATGCTAACTTCACCGGCATCCTCCTAACGAGGCCGAACTATGTTCCTTTATGCTTCGTGGGGCCAGCCCCTATTGTTCTCCTGAACTCAGGAGTAAGCGGCCCCTGAACCCCTGTGGCGCCGCCACAATCCTTCGAGGCCGCCTGCAACCGAACCCCTGAATCCAGGGGTAAGCCTCCTGAGCGGCATGCCAGCACCACTCACAACAAATACCTTGTTCATTGGCCATGATTTGTTGCGCAGACCCGTTGATCAAGTCAACCATCCGTTCAGCTGCCTCCTTTAACTAACTTAGCGAGCCAACGGGATTTTTGGTTATCATCTCGCTGTTTTAGCTGCTTTTCGGTTATCATCCTTAAGCGGCAACATGATAACCGAAATTCTACTGGCTCGCTGGCTGCCATTACTTCAGCAAGGAAATAACACCGTATCAGCTATATTCTACGCAGTCTGCTGTTTTAGTCATGAGCTCGTCTTGCGCACGTGGTCCCTCGCCTCGTCCTTACGTCCATGGGTGATCCTTGGCGCCTGCAGCCAGGGCCTGACTACCTTAGCGCTGACCTCAGCTGCATCACTGCCCCGAGACAAAGTTCCCGCTTACGGCTCAGCTAAGATTTTATAATGTGCTGGATGTCTATATGATGATTTTGAATGCGAAGGAGAGAACGGAGAGGCAGTGGGTGGACCTTTTGGGGAGAGTGGATGAACAGTTGGTGGTTCATAAGATATGGAGGGAGGAGGAGGGAGGTTTGCAAGGAGGTACGGTTTTGGAGGTTAGGCTCAGAGAGTAGAGTGTGTAAGTTGACGCTGGGGGTGGTGTGGCGTGGTTTTGTGGACCGGACTGCTGTTTTGGAAGGTCTGAGAGAAATAATATAGAAGTGCCAACCTTGTGTCATATCCAGACTATTGAATACCCGTGGTATTGACAGCCTTTAAGTGGTGCATGTTGACACGTATGACCCTCTTGAGCTTGTTATCATTCTACTTGAATTTATACAAAACTTGCAATGCATGACTCCTGCCGCTAAAAGTCCCTGTTACATATTTAGAACAGAGCTCCGACTTGCTTCGACATGTTGCGCTTAATAATGCACTTTCGTGTGAGATATAGCGTAGTTGGCTGCAGAGGCGGCAGTGAATAACACTGGTTCTCGGATCCCACTTACCTAGAGCTTGGCTCCAACCGTACTACATATCCCAATTTCGCCATGGGGTCTTGCGATACTGTATGTAACCCCCATACTTACGTGCTTGCAATCTATTTTTATTTTATTTTACAAAACCTCCGCAAATTCTGGCTATAGGGTGTGGCCATACCAAAAGAGGGTGTGGAAATACCGATGCCTTTAAAATGGTGGTGCAGGCGGAAGAGGTTGAATGTGGAATGGTTACACTCTTCCAGTTAAAACATAATTTCGAAGTTCCTGGGGAAGCAAGATCCAAGAGATGGTTGCAAGGCTGGCTGCACGACAAATTTGGTAGACACTTGGGAATGGAAATCTCCCGATGTGGGGAAACCAGGGCTTTTCGGCAGAGACCATCCTCTGAATTGCGTCAGGAACACTATTTAGTCGCACTCAATCTCATGAATCTAGCTGCAGTTGCCCATTTCCTCTGGCATAGACACATTCAATATCGCCCATCCATCGCCCGGCCCCCTTAACTAAGTTTCGCTAGTCTACTTCCAATCCACCTGTTTCCACAGCCCTCCCACCCGCAATCCTCCCCTCCCCCTTCCTCCACTCATACTCCATAACCCTCGCCACAAACTCCGCCATATCCCAATCCGTCAACAACCCCAAAACATACAAACTTGCATCCAACCCACTACTGATCCCCCCCGCCGTCACAACCCTCACCCCCCCCCTCGCCCTCACCACCTCCGTCCCCGCTGCCCCCTCGTGCGCCCTCGCATACCCTTCGCACACCTCCCTCAGCAAGTCCAACGCCATGTGATGCGTCGTAGCCTCCAACCCGCTCAGAGCCCCCGCCGCACCGAGAAGCAGGGCCCCCGTGCAGACGGACAGGAGGATTCTCTCCCCCCCGGTCTCCCTTGCCGCGGCGTCATGTCCGAGGAACGCCCGCACAAACCCGACTTCCTCACCGCCCTCCTCCTTCCCGATCAACCCCCCAATCACCTCTGGCCGACTACCAGGAACCACGAGCATCTCCCACTCCCCCACCCGCTCCTGCGCTTCGGTTATTGAGACGTCGCGCGAGACGCGGAGACCGCTGGCGGTGCACACGGTGGGGGAGGCGGCGACGAGGGTGAGGGTGAAGATTGGGTTGGGAGGGAGGGTAGCGGAGCGGGTGTGGGAAGCGTGGAAGAGGACTTCGTGGGGGGCGGTGAGGTCGAGGGTGTCGACGTTAGGGTAGAGAAGGAGAGCGATGCGGCGGGTTTCGGGGGCGGGGGAAGACATTTTGTGTTGCGTTTTAGCTTCGCCTTGTTCGATATGTTGGGTTTAAAGTTGGGATGGGATTTTTTTTGTAGAATATTTAGAATAGCTATTCCTCTGTAGAGGCGTAGTTTGTTCGAGGCGGTTGTTTTTCTTGGTTGCGGGGCGGCGTGGGTCTCTCGCACAGGAATCTCGGTGAGGTTATGCTACGTTATCTACGGGCAGCCGAGTTAGGGTTGGGGTTAGCCTGACAAAGCGATCTGCCTATTCTGTGCCGTCGTGCTGACCACGGCCTGGGTGAACGCATGCGGAGTCAACTGCAGCGACCCGCAGCATGCTAACGCAAGAAGCGGCTCGTCCTTGGCGCCGCCGACCCAACCGAGCATGCCCAGCCTGGGCCAGCCGGGGGCCGAACGCCAATGCCAAGCGCTGGGGCCGGGCTGACATGGCACCAGCAGGATCGCAGCGGTGCTCTACGTAAGCCTGAGGCGTAAGCCTGAGGTGGGTTTATTAGCTTTGCCGCTTTCGCACCAAACCCTTCCGTTTTCCAACAGCCAGACACGCCGCACCCATCCGCCCACCCCCGCTCAATCGACGCTTGTTTTTTGGTTTATCCCTTTCGCGTTTACGCAACCCCCATTTTCGAAAATAATAAAAAAAATGCCCGTCTCCACCCTCCGCGCCCTCACTGGCGTCCTCCCCTACCACCTCCTCCTCTACTCCACCCTCCTGGGTGCCTCCCTCTACCAGACCTTCCTCAACACCAAGGTCGCCTACCGCACCATCCCCATGCCCCACTTCGCCGCCTACCAAAAGACAATCTTCCCCGCCTACTTCGCCATCCAGAGCACCCTGTTCCCGCTGGTCGCGCTGACGTACCCCGGGGGCGGGGTGAGGGGGCTGTGGAGGAAGGGCGGGTGGGGGGTGTGGGCACCGCTGGCGGTTGGGTGTGTGTGTGCGTGGGTGAATGCGGAGATGTTTGGGCCGAGGACAAGGGAGACCATGTTGGCGAGGTTGGCGGTTACGGGTAAGTGGTGAATTGTGAAGCCCGAACCCTTTGTGGAGTTGTGAACTGACCGTTCTTTCGGCTTTGCTGTGGGGTAAGCAGAGCATTCGCCAAACGCCGAGGACCTGCAGAGGCTGAGGAGGGACTTTTCCAAGAATCATGCCATGTCCATTCATTTGAATCTCGTGGCGGTGTTGTCGACCATTTGGTATGGACTTGCGCTGGGGACGAAGTTGGCGCTTAAGGTGTAGCTAGCCCCTAGGTCTGAGGAGGATGGGGTGGATGGAATACGGCTGGTTTAGTCGGTTGGATTTTTCATGGAGATAAGCAGACCCGTAACTTGGGGGAGGAGTAGGACGTTACGTTAGCGGTAGAATACCTTGGAGGATATGCACGACGAGAGAGATGAGGCCCGGCGATGGCATTTCTTTGCCTAACGATGATGATACGGATTTGTGTCTGCACTTTGCCTATCTACTTGGGTTATTCTCCTTTTCTTGGCAGGACTCCCCTCATGCTGTTAACATGCGTGTAACGCTCTGTATTACAACATAACTATGCGTGAATCTTCGCTGGCGATCAAAAGTATCGCCACACCTACTTTGTCTACAAGGCGAAAGGGGGTGGCCGAGGCTTGTGGTTATTTATGGTACACGCTTCAGGAGATGACAAGAAGAGAACCCCAATGGAAAGACGCGAAAGGTTTTTGTATTTTACCGAGGAATCTCTGATCTTGGATGTAGGTCACTTGTGCGATATCCTATTGCAGGTACCGGCGCGTGAGACAAAACCAAAAGTTGAGAGTCTATCTCTGATCCTGTGGGATGAAGATGCATGCAGACCTCCACCCAAAGAAATGAAGCAGAAACGACATGAGAACAACTGCCGAGAACCCCATTCCACCCCTCTCCTGGACCCCTTCTGCTCTCCGCCAGGCCAAACACTCCCTCCGGCTCCACCAATTTACTTTCCTGCCTCCTGCCGTGAGGCTTTAGCTTGCAGCACCAGCCTGCATGAAAAGCCGCTCGCGCTGTAACCAACAGACCCGTTAGCATCTCCTATCCCCTCTCCTAGGGCAGGGTGCCAAAAAAACAAAGGAAAGAAAAAAAAAACTCACTTTCATACACAAACTCCCCAGCACCGCTAACCCACCCGCCGCAACAACCAACCAATACGTCTCCCCCATGGCCCTCACAATGGCCTCCAACACTCTCTCCCTCACCCCATCCGGCAACCCCAGCAGTATCTGCGAATTCGTCCCCGTGATCCCCCCCTGACCTTGTCCGCCGGCACCCCGGGTAACAACCCACGCAATCTTTGCTCCGCGCGATTCTGAAACACGGACCCGGATATCGCGAGGGCGAGCACGATCCCGAGGTTCTGCGCCAACGAAATGAACCCCGCTGCGTCGCTCGCCCGACTCGCCGGCACTTTCGCCTGCGCGACGGAGAACCCGGCTTGGATGAACAGGCCTGCGCCGATCCCGATCAGCGCGATGAACCCGTACGTACGCCCGCTCGAGGTCGTCGCCGTGACGGTGTGCATCAGGCTCCCGCCCATGAGGGTCAGCATCCCCCCGGTGAGGTACCACGGCATGTAGTACCCGAACTTGGACATTAGGGCGCCGTTGAGGAGGCCGCAGAAGACCATCAGGACGATGAAGGGGAGGAGGCGCACAGCGGTGCCGAGGGGGGTGTCGCCGAGGACGAATTGGAAGTAGAGGGGAATGTAGAAGGTTGGGACCTGTATTTTTTTTTTGTGCCGGAGGGGGGTTGGTAAGTTAACTAAGGGTTTCACTCCCGGAGACAGAAAGGGAGGGAGGGGGACGTACGAAGACGTAAGTAGCGGCGGCGCTCATGAGGGCAAAGAGCAGCCACATAATCGGCATGCGCAAGAAGTCACACGGGAACATGCGGTTCGTCTTCGTGGTCAGCACCGCGAACCGCTGCTGCAGCGCGAAAAGCGCGAGCAACACCCCCCCGGAAACCCATAGCGCGATCTCCGCCCCGCTGTTCCACGCGTACAGGCTCCCGCCGAAGTTTATGGCCATGATGAGCGGGGCGAAGGCCACGACGTTAAGGAACATGCCGGGGAAATCGAGTTCCGCCAGCCGGGTCGTGTAGGATTGCCCGCGTTTGGGGTCCGCGACGGGGAGGCAGTAGAGGTAGACTGGTGCGAAGGCGAGGCTGATGCAGAGGTTGATGTAGAAGGCCCAGCGCCAGGTTGTGTGGCGGTTTTGGGCGAAGGCGCCGCCGACTACGGGGCCGAGAACGGTGCCGGATCCCCAGGCTGGAAGGGAAGATGAGTTAGAGGAAGTTTTTTTCTTTTCTTTGGGGGTATTATGGGGGACGCAGGGACAACTCACTGAAACCAATGAAGGCCATGTAGATTGGGCGTTGATTCATTGTTGTTGTGAGTGAGAGGAGTTGGAGGCAGCCGACGTACATTCCCGCTCCCTGGTTTTCACGATAGAAACTCCACGTTAGCCACAGTACACAGCCGGTATGGATAACGAGACCCATTTCTTCCATCTTAGACTCACCCCAACACCAGCGATACTCCTTCCGACAATCATAGCATTCATATTCGGCGCAGCCCCACACACGGCACTCCCTAGCTCGAACAACACAATCGAGCCGATGTAGAGCCATTTCGCGCTAAAGATACCGTAGATTTTACCCCTGCCGCCACATCAACCAGTCAGATGATCACCCTGTTTCCTGCTATTCCACCTCCGGCTGGCCTACAACTTGCGACGGATGAGTGTTGCGAGGAGAGGCAGTGGAATAGGATTGGACGTGGGCAATAGCACGTTTCACTTTAGGAGAAGTGACCTTGCGATGGATACTTGCTTGTATTGTCCATGTAGATCTATCTGCTAGCTATGGGCCTGATATATAAGGACGTTCACATGGCATAGAAAAAGGGGTATTGTCCGGATTGGGAATATTGGTTTTGGCGCCACAAGCGCCACCAATGTCCACCACGCAACAATGAGCATACCAAGTGACAATTGTAGACGAACTCCCGAGCACAAAGGCAACCCCGAGCCAGCTGAGCTTCTCTACTTCCCCGAGCCGCGCGATGATCGAGGGCTGGATGTCGGCGACGATGGTGTTGTCAAGGGAGAAGAGGAAGGTGGAGGAGAGGATGGTGAGGACAATGAGTGCCCACTGCGTTTGTCGAAAGAAGAGTCAGTCTCGGGCAGTTCAACGGGCGGACGGAGCGGTGGGGATATTCCTCGGATTCAATGCAAAAGAGCTGTCCACTCACCAGCGGCTTCGAGACCCGCGACTGGATATCCTCGATGGCTTTATCATCGTGGCCGTCTGCGATCCCATCTGGGGAGATGGGACTGTCGGTGTTTTTTTTTCATTCGTTGGGATGGGCTCGCGCGTGTTTTCCGTGATGCTCATGGTCGAGGGAGGTTCTTTCGAGTTCTCTGACATGTTGGGCTGTCGAGATGAGCGGGACCGATTCTTGTGCGGTTACAGTTCGTTCACGCGAGAGGATGAGAGGAAGAGAGGGAGACGTTGACTGCCTCAGGCGTTCGTTGCTGTCAGCGGCAGGTTGGATGGGAAAGAATGCGGCGAGAAGGGGCTTGGTTAGTTAGTCGATGGGGTGGTGTGTGGTCAGCGGTGCCAGTGAAAAGGGTTACCGGGCGCAAGACCAACTCGGGCTTTGCTTTTTTATGGGCCGGCGTCACGCTGCATTGCTCGCCTCCCATCCGCATTGCTCCCGTATTGCTGGCCTCGCATCCGCATTGCTCATCCGCATCCCATCCACTCCACTCGATGACAAAGAACACGTAAGCATAAGCAGCCCGTCACAACGCAGGCCCCCAGATCGAATACGAGCGGCCCGCCCCCAGCCTTCCCCACCACGCCCGAACACGTTCATCCCGTCCTGTCCGTGAGTGGTTCTTCTAGGCTTGGCTGACTCACGTGGCTGACTGGCTTATGGCACGCCTTCTCCGATGCCCCAACGCTGCTTTTGTCCGTCGCTGCTGCTTTAACAGCCTACGAATGACCACACTTGGACCAGGAATTGGGCGAGCGAGAGATGAGAGAGGAAGGACGTGTGGTGAGCCTCAGCTGCTGCCCCCACTATTATATCCAATTTTCCTTGTCAAATCTAACTACGTCCGAATCGCATCATACGCTGTGCCTTTTTCTGGATCCCATTATACGGAAACCCCATCCAAGACGAACGAAGAACGATCATGGTGAACCCCCTAACAGCACCAGTCTTCACAACCTTCTCCATCCTAACATCCTCCACCACCATGTGGTCCATCATGACCTACACCGCTGTCGCTCTCCTCATCCTCATCGTCCTCCTCTACCTGCACATCCGCATCCCGTCCTCCCTCCCCAAAAACATCCCCTCCGTCCCGATCTACGTCTCCCTCCTGGGCCTCTGGTCCTCCATGGGCCAAGACGCCGTCTACAACAAATGGCTCCGGTGCGTCCTCCCCCATGCCGTCCTTTCGCAGAAAATCCACAACTGCGAAGCTAGACTAACAACCCCTCCCCCCAATAACCAGCCAACCCCTGGAAACCCACGGCGCCATGAAAATCTGGTTCGCCGGGCGCTGGAACATCCTCACGACCCGCCCGGCCTACCTCACAGACATGTTCCGCCACGAAGACGTCCACGCCAAAGCAGGCTCGCAGAAGAAGATCCCCTGGAGCGTGATCGCGCGGCTGGTCGGCGATAACATCATCAATAGCCATGGCGACACATGGAGGCATTATACCGCGATCATGAAGCCGGGGTTGCAGGTGAGGTTTGACGCAAGGCCGGTCTTGGGGAAGGCGAGGACGCTCGTAGGGTTGCTGTTGGGGGAGCAGGAGAGGACGGACCGAGAGGGGAGAGGGGGGAGGGTGTGCTGGTTAATGGGTTGATTCTTGCAGCGATGGGGGAGAGTTTTTTGGACGTCGATTTTGGGGTGCGTTTTTTGCATGGCGCCCTGGTTCCCCCCCCCCCCCCCGGGGGGGTTTTGAGAAGGAAACTTGGTAGTGGGACTGACTTATTACCCGTTCTTTAACTGGCAGTGTCTCGAGAACCCAGGAACTAGGATCGAAGTCTTACAAACGATCATCAAACGCACCATCTTCAAACCCCTCTTCTTTAACTTCCCGGTCCTCGACAAATTCCCGTATCTGATTCGCTCTCGCAAACGGGCTTTCGCGATCATGGTCGAGTTTGAAGAGCTCCTTTGCGAACTGGTGCGGAACCGGCCGCGGAAGTTCGCTGAGAAGAAAGCAGACGAGGACGAGCTGGTGGTGCATATGCTGGAGAGAGCAAGAGATGAGGGGAGCATCACGGAAGAGCAGTTTCGCGCGAATTTGAAGATTGTGTTTTTGACGGCGCATGAGAACGTGCAGCAGTTGTTGAACTCGGCGTTTTGGGAGTTGGGCACGAATAGGGTAAACCAACAGCTGATTTCTTACCTTCCCCCTTTCCCAGTCACGCTCCCAAGCCAAAAACTGAAAGGCTAATCTGCCAACTGACTCACTTAACTTGGGCTTCGAAACCCCACCTATTTCTCCAAAGGGAAAGGCTCAAAGACACAAGACATCGCAAGCCTGCGTACGTTTTTTCTCAACGGCTTTCTGCTTTTGCCTCGTCAATGCTGACTGTCAACTAGAATACAGGCTAGAATAACGACTAGCTTGTAACTGCATCGTCTTCAGCGTTCCCCGGAAAATAAATTGCCTGACAGCTACCATGGGCGCGCCAGCGGCGAGAAGCACGTACCATCTTCTGCAACGGTTCAGCATGCCTACTGCGAATACGACGAAGGATGCGGTCGCCGTGTCACACCTCAGCGGCCTGACCCTGATTTCGCTGTACACTCTGATGATACAATTGAGCATCATGAAGCTGTGGAGTCTGTTCGTGCTCGTCTCGGTCGGTGTCTTTATGCCGTCAGGGCATTCGCGCAATCACGCCGCAGCCACGGTGGGCATCTGGAACCTCCAGGCATCGCCGACTAGCGTGGTGATGCTTTCGGCGCGGTACCTTTTCCACATGAAAGATGACTTCTGGTATCCGTTCATGTGGGCGACCATCGGGGGACTTGCCATCGGCGCCGCGGCTGCCACTTCGCTTCTCGTCCCCAGATTCCTCAAGATCGGAACCTCGGCGCCGGTGGTCGCCAGCTCCATCTTCATGCCTAACACCCAGAATAACCCAGACCTGATCACTGCGAGGATCAACGGGCTGCAGGTCCCGATGGCCCTGCGTGCATTGGGTGCGGCAGCTTCGGTCCCGCCGGATAGGGTGGCCGTAAGATGGTCAAATTACCCAAACGATATCCCCAACCAATCCGAAAACATGCAAATCAACTATCACTACGCCGTCTATGCGTCTGATTTCGGGCTACAGCACGCACCAGGACTCGTCCTGAACGTAGATGGTTCTTGTGTTACGGAATACCCATGGGTTACTGATAGCATTATCAACAAGGTAAACGACACGATTCTGTCGATACGGGATGTCTACTCGTTGTGGGGGAACACATCTTCCGCTTATAATCCATCTAATACGGAAGAAGGGCCACCATATCCGAAAATCCTTATCACGGGCCCAACCCCAGCGGGCCTTGGCAATTCTACCTACGCAATCGTGCCCGATTCGCTCTTGCGGCCTAGTTTCACACCCAGCTCGGACCCATGGTATTTTACCGCAAATTGGACAGATAGCTTAGGACTGGGACATCCAGCATATCCAAATATCGTCCAATACAAGAGACCACCGCTCTCGTGCTGGGAGACAGACGTCTGGTCCTACGGAGGCCACAGCGGGGACACTTCCCAACTGAGCAGTCTCCCGGGCTTGCACTTGCCGCAGGTAATCAACGACATCTTTATAGAGTGGCTAAGTGGCCCCCTACTTCCTCATATCGGGACTTTGCTTGGGCGATCGGCGTTCTTGTCTTCGGCGTCCGCTCTCGGCGCAGCGTTCGACGCAAATGCGTCTAGCATACACGCCGACATGGAACGGCTGATCAATGCTTCTTACGTCGCCACGGTGAACCTGCTGGCTGAAACCACTCGATTCAGTCTTACCGGCAGAGACGGCCTCGACAACATCGTCTTGAATAACACCGTTATCCGTCCTGGCACCGCTGATTTCGTCGTCTCCAGTGAAGAAATCGCGACGCTCTCCGTACGCATGCTTTTCATCGTCCCAACCATTCTGATCAGCACAATCCCGCTTATTTTTATCCTTGGGGTTATCCCATCTCCCTGGCGCATGACCCAGGCGATGCACGCTAAGATCTTATACAGCCACCTGCACGAAAGGGCCGACACCCAGACTGAGCAGGATTGGCATCGCCAATCCAAACTAGTGCTCATTGCTATATTGACAAGCCTATTTCAGCTTGCTCAAAATGCTCTTCACCAACGGCAGGTCAAATCAAGTGTTTCGGTTGGACGTGTTAGGATAAAATGGAAATGTGTGAGTCTCCCTCCATTATCGCATATAGCCGTTGGGACAGATATTGGGCTTATCAGCTTATACTCTTCAGAAATGTGGCCAGGAATTATTCGATGATTTTATTGAAGGCCGGCCTGGAGCCGCAAGGGACCTAGAAGACCACCTTAACCGACATCCCCCGACTCAGACAGAGACACCCGATGGTTCCAATCCTGCATCTTCGTTGGGTACCAGCCGAGCTGATTCTCAGTCAACTCGCCCGTCTGAACAGGCTCCGCTATCGTCAATGAGCTTTAGTGATATTAGTCTCTCAGGATCTTCTCGGTATAATCCGGTGACAGAGAATCGAGGACAACCTAATGTCGTACCCCTTGGCAGCTTTAGTGAACCTCGCTGGCTCTTAACCTGTGCCAGCGGAAAGAAATATAATACCAGGCTGATACATGTGGATGTCAATGCGGTGTTGATCAGGACGGATAAAGATCTCGCGCTGAAGCTGAAACAGGAGTATTTGCAACTAAGGGCACCATGGAATCGAGCTTTACGACTGAGGGGACTTATGACTATTCAGTTTGTTCAGGTAAGTTTCCCGATCAGCCAAGAATAATGATATCCCCGATCAGCGAGGTTGTTGCTAATCAGACGTCACAGTTTGAAGTCCATCGCTCCAAAGCCGTTGATATCCGAAAGTGCCCAGACATGCCACCGAGCTCCGTTGCAAATTACATTTTCGAGCCCAGCGATCTCTTACCACCCGTCGGCGAGAACTACCTCATGCATCTCTTCCACCACCCTCTACACTACGACGACGAATACATCACCTACCTACGGCTACCCAAGAAATGCGGCTCTCGCCTTCGCCCTCTGCAGAATCGAGACGTGGAAATCGGTTGGGGCATCAACCTAGTCGAAGGTTTCCAAACAGTCAAAGTCTGGGCGCTGGCTGTCGGGTTCTTTATCACAACCAGTCTGATCTTTGGGGCTACGTGGGCGGTAAAACGAGGAGATCTCTCAGGTGCTTTTAGAGTTTCGGCTTGGATCTGTATGCTGCCAGTCCTGGTAATTGGCTGTGTGCAGGCTTATTTGGAGTGAATTTGCCGACCTGCATGTAGCAGGCCAGTGCCGAACTAAATACATCCTCAAAACCAACCGAACAAGGGAGACAACCAATTCCAATTCCCACCAATTACCTGACCCAACATCCTCCTACCAGACCCTTCTACCCTCTCCGAGAGCGCAGCAAAGTATCCATCCTTGTCGCGTTTCTGCAAGCCCGCAGCCGACTAGACCCCCAGTTGCACGAGCGGGTCTTCGCCATGCTGTTTTTGACCTCGATGTTGACGGCGATGGGTTCTTAGCAGATGAAGCCCGCGAGAAATTGGTTGAGGCTGCGATGACTGGAGTCGGGGGTGACGAAGGCTACGGTGATCATTTCGTTCTATTCTGGAGTCGGTTGGACGTAGGAGTGGTACCTGGGAGGCGGCTCAAGATGATCTGTTAGGAATGCTGGTTCCGGTGAATCCAGGGATTACGGATTGCCCCATTCTCGACAGCCTCCTAATTAATTGAGTTTCTATAGCAATAGTCTGCAGATTTCGAGTTCTTTTTACCTGCTTTTGGATTCTGCTTTCGTGGCTGCTAATTCTGGAAGGCGATCGGTATTGCCACAGGGCAAAATGGTAGTGCCATAGAGTGGGGGATGGCCATTTGGCGAGCTTTCCTCATTTACCGCAGTGGGGTATATTCTTAGGTATGAGCGAAGTAGCTGTCTCTAGTGAGTTGTAAAATCTCCTGATGCATTGCTGCACTGCTGGATAGTGTTGCATACTCTAGTGGTGATGGTAGTATAGGGGAAGTTATTAGTTTAGGTGCGAAACTTCTGCATACAGGTATCTGCTTAACTGAGGTTAGCGATGACCAGATCGCTGACACCAACTTTGCGGTGCAACACAACAAACATATGTTCAACTAAGAGTCTGATACTATAAAATTCGGGAAAAAAACTCACCCAAAAACTTTTATTTTAAATTCTGGATCTGAGTATGCGTGCTGGCTTAGAGCGACTACAAATTGTTCACATTGCTTCTTGGTGGGTGCACTCCACCGGGACTTAGGCATCGCTTAACTAGCACCCTGTCGCGTTATGTCGGCGAAAGAGTGGTGAGTCGAATTGGAGTGTCGATAACGAACTGGCGTCCCCGGAGCCGACGTCGTGTTCAAGTGCTCTAGAAGTTGCATGTCCAAACATGCAGCACCACCGTGCGCTCGTGCCTGAATCCATTTGGACGCACTAAAAGTACCCGGATGCAGAAAGATGCACCATATCGGAGCTCCCGAGGCCGCTATACCCGGGCCTAATGGTTTGTTTCACGACAGCTACGCCTGGTGTGGAAAGATTCCTGAAAAGTCGGACAAGGTTTCCTCGCCCACGTACCTTATCAATGTATACTCGCCACCAGCCTGTGGTTAGACACTCGAAAATCCTTTCATTAGTTAACCTCCACAGAAAGAGGGGTCATTCAGCCAGCCAAGTGTAGATTGTTGAGACGTTCAGCTCCACAGACCACCGCCGTTTGCTGTCAATTCAGTTGGTTTTGGATCATGCTACTCCCTCTTGTCGGTATGCCGTCTCCCTCGCTAGCTATGAAGCGGCGTAACTGTTTGGTCTACAGTTAGTTTCTTGCCGAAAATCTCACGGAATATGCGTGACACTAACGATTCCTAGCTTTAGCTGCTTCGAAAATTCTATCTTTTCCTGCAGTGGGAGCGAAAGTACTCGAACCGGCAACGAGCGGAAATACTATTGTCGCAATCGCTGCATATAGGTGCATGCTGCTCAGAATATGTTACTGTTGGTTCTCGGAATGTCGTTGATTCCGAGGCCGGTCTCTGGCAGCGTCACATACATTCTGTTCCTTCGCTGCTGCTTCTAGATAGCTATAAGAATGGCCAGCTTTCCCATATTATCCGAGTTATTCAGAAAATTCCTTCCATCACGCCTCCTGTGTCCATCACCTCAATCCGACTATTCCCCGCAGTGCATAGCCCTCGAAACGATACGATGGCATTCCAAACTCGCGTCCTTGAGACTGGAACTACCTTTCTTCCCGAAGTCAATGGAGTGTGGACAATGGCTGACTTCAATGGCGACGGAAACCTTGACCTTATCTACATCAAGACAAGCAATACGGGTACCGGGGAAGTTGAGGTCCATGTCGCTAGCGGCGCATCAAAGTATCAACAGCGCATTCTCGAAACCGGAACTACATTCAAACCCGAGAATGACGGCATCTGGCTCATGAAGGACTTCAACAGAGACGGCAAACTGGACCTGATATACATCAAGACAAGAAATACGGGCACGAAATCCGTCGAGGTGCATGTTGCCTCAGCCGCATCCGGTTATCGCACGCGTATCTTCGAGAGCGGGACAACATTCGCCGAAGAAGACAACGGCACCTGGACCATGGCCGACACTACCGGCGACGGAGGACTCGACCTCGTCTACATCAAAACCCGCAACACCGGCACCGGCAAAGTCGAAGTCCACGTCGCCAGCGGCGCCTCTAAGTTCACCCAACGGATCCTCGAAACTGGGACCGCCTTTGATCCTGAGAATAACGGTACCTGGTCCGTGGCTCCCTTCTCCGAAATCATGCCCCCAGTTTTGAAACATGGAGTGATGCCGTCTCAGGATCTTGTGTACATCAAAACAAGTCATACGGGTACCAATAAAGTCGAGGTCCATGTCGCTAGCAAAGTGTCGCATTATCAAAATTTCACCCTTCATACTGGTACGACCTTTAACCCGGAGACGGACGGCGCGTGGCTAATGGGGGATTATACGCACGGTCGTACGCACGGTCGTACCCTAGATCTTATTTTCATCAAGACGGCGAACACTGGCACAGGGCGCGTGGAAGTGCACATTGCATCTGGTTAGACAAAGTCGTGGCTATGCACACTATAGAGAAGGCTTGTGCGGGATGGACGCAATGGCGGGGATCTGAGTGGTTACTGTCTCTCCTGAAGAAAGCGGTTGTTGGGTGCTCTGAGGTTTTTGTCATTACTGTATCCAGCTGAAACTCAATCTTTATCGAGAATGTTGTGCGAAACTCGGAGTTTACAACAGCTAACTGCTGCCACTCAAATGAAAATGCACCATCTCATTCTCTGCTCGAGTTTGTTCGTTTACAATTTTCTTGGGACGTGGCTTGCGTTGACATCCATAGCCTACCGTACCACCGGAACATCTTGTGCACTCTGAACCCGCGATGGAAATTGCAGATGAACCCGTATGGTTGCTTAAAATATCTACATATCCCCTTTGAGTTCAGCTGAGAATGAATGTGGGGGTTTCCGCTCCTTCTAATTCGGTTTCCCCCCGAGATCGTCTGCCCAGTCCTCCGTGCCGTCGGTACTCCCAATATATCAGATTCTTTTTTCGGTCCTGTATCCCCCGTCATTGCGCAAACTGCATTAAAGTATATTGTTCTTGAACCATGGCCAGTACTCATCCACAGCATAATCCTCAATGACTCCTAGGACCCTGATAATCTGGAAGATAGATTCCCTCTTGAGCGTTGAACCGATATCTTCAGGTCCTCGGAGCATCTGCACCAGCCAAAAGACAACATCTCTCAGTTAGTCCCCCATATTTCTTGCATGGAGTCCATCAGAAAGGAAAGGAACCCAAAAATGAACACAACGTACCACACCTTCATTAGCCGCGTAGTAGAGATAATACATCTTCCAGTCATGACCGACGACTTGCAGGACTGGCAGAGGAAGAAGATCTGTAGCGTCTGTGCGGCTAAGCAGACTCAGCCGCGTCAGCAGTGCAGATGCACATATCCCCAGCTGCACCACGGGATTAACCCCGGGGTTGGCTTTTTTGAGCTCCATGAACATTACCAGCGGTTTATTGCGAACGTAGCCGGCCATGGTTTGGTTGACTGATTTCTCGGTAGGGTCGAGCAACTGAAGTTTTTTTTTAACAAGTTGGGAGCTGTCCGAGTCTAAAGCGAGGAACATTCCGTAGTCGATCTTTTTGAATTCAAGGGGGTAGCCGCGGGCATCTTTTGGAGCGAGCTGGGGGGAGATGGATGCTGTGGTTCTGGGGTTGGTGAGGGGTGTAAGTGGGATGGGACAGGCATTTCGGGATCGCAGGAGTAGACCTACAGGTTCTCAGCACGGACCGTGACGGGACTATTAATGAGAATTGTAGATTAGTAAATAGTCAAGCCCTCAGCAGGATTTGGCTCACCAGTCAATCTTCCTCCCCGTCAGCCAATATTTGGCACCAAGATTCAACAATGGCCTAACCACCTCTTCGCCCCACGAGGGCTCGGGTTTATCTTCGCTGGAGCACAGCCGAGCACTTTCCCGTATGATCTGTATATCCTTCCAGAATCCAAGCCACGTCTCTGGTTTTCTCTCGTCATTTGAAAAGTAAAGATCCTCCGCAAATTCGTTGCCGAGGGCTTGGGTGATCACACTCTATTAAGCTATGATCAGTAGACGCAAGATCCTGCATTAGACACCAACAGACCTGGATACAGAACGGAAGCGCCCCCCTCAGGCGATTGTAGGCCTTGGCTCTGTCCCGAAGCCGGCGAACACTTTCCGGTAATCCAGCTTCGTCATCAGGGTCGATCTCACGCGTCAGAATGGGAGGAATCGCAGAATCCAGGTCTGCCATTGAGCGGGTAGGACTGCGAGAGCGGTTTTTCGCTGAACTGTTTCGGCCAGAAAGCCCCTCCTGCGATCCAGGAGGACGGCGGAGGGTTAGTCGCGCGTCGAGGGCAGTAACGTCTTTGCTGAGTTCTACGCGTCGCCGCTTCGAGCCCGTGTCGGAACCTGCGTCGGACGCGTCTGGCTCCATGACAGATGCCACAGAACGCTTGCGTTTCTGGTCTTGCAAAGGCAAGCTCTCAACCCAGGCCTCTACATCCTCTATATCCATGGGGTCGCGAGAGTTGGCTGCGAGAATGGCAGCGAAACGGGGTTGTTGCGTGGCCTTGCGTAATTGGCGAGCGGACGCGAACCGATATCTACGCCGCGAGTGGCGACAGAAACTGCAATACGCAAACTTACCTCCAGACCCAACTTCGCCATGTCCGGAATTTGAAATGGTCTGTGATAGAACAGGGTTAGCTGCGAGGCCAACAATCGCCATTTCGGGAAGAGAAAAAATAAAACATGGTTGGTGTGAGGCCAACCATCCGCTTCGGTTGGGTTGCAACCAGGAAAAAGAAATACGGAAGGAGTGAGGCCATCCATTGCAAGGGAGGGACTACCTAAGCACGGATACTGGGTTGGCCTCACAAGGCTGAAAGTTCGGGACATAAATCGGCTGAAGAACCCCCAGATCCTGTAAGATTTCCTACTTTATGAACGGCGGTGTTGAGATGCAGTTTTCGGATCAAGCAGTCGAAGCTTTCAAAAGCATAGTCAGTCCTTCTCCGATTCTGCCTCCCAGAAGGACTCGTTTCGAAGCGGCATTCAAGCAACCTTGCATCCACGTAAAGAAACCCCAGATGTTGGAAGAACCGCTCAGTCTCATGGCTTCAGCAGACATGTTTGGCAATGGGCGCTGTCCTTTTGATCCTGGCAACGCAAATAGTAACGATAGAAACCCCTCCCACATCCTAGGAGCCACGCATGCTGGAAACTCAGACGGGTAAGTCTAGCCTAACTTGAGGACCAATAAGAGGCTAACCAGATTCCCCTTCTTTTCACATGGTCGCAGGATTCGCGGGATCGATATTTCCATGAGCATGACAGGCGTGGGCAAGAGCACAATGATCAGGCACTGCACTGGCAAGGACGTTTAAGTCGGGCATACCTTGTTTTCTTGTAAGTACCCTAAGCCTTATGGCATCCTCGCTCGTTTGTGTCATTACCAGCCTTTCCTAATTATGGTCTTGCGCTAACTAGTCAATCTAAACTACCTGCAGGCACAAACGAAGTCGATGAAGTATCCTCTTACTACAATAATCGAACCAGAGTCCCCCTAATTGATTCTCCCGGCTTCGACGATACCAATCGCAGAGATGCCCCTGAAGATAGCGAACCACTCGAACCCAGTATGTCACATGAGCCAGACATCGGGTTAAATGGTTTGCTGACTTTCAAAGGTTATCGGATTAAGGAGAAACATAGAGACTGGTTTGTCCCCGGAAGACTCTTCTCGATGTTGTGGACAGAACCCACATCCGAGGGGAGCAACTGGACAAAATACAGCAAGGTCTTCAATGAGTCTGCGTACTCTGATATCCACCGCTTTATTGTTGTCAAGGCATCGGAATACTCTTGTTCTTGCATGTCAGTTGTGACCCGTTACCCTCTCTTTCTATTTACTCTTCCCCTGTGTCTCAAGCCCAACCAACTGATGTGTTACAGACCTATTCAAACCCATCGCCGCTGGAGAGCTCCGAATCTTAATGCATATTATGACAAGGTCGTTTACAAATCGGATATGCCACGAGCTCGTGGAAGCCTAGTCAAGATGTCGCTTGAGGTTGTAGCTGAGTCCCTGACGCTGGACTTTGGTTCCGGTATGACTTCTAAGATATGTTTAAATAGAGTTGCTACTGAATATCCAAAGGTGGTAACAACATCGATGACACTCCGGCAGATGGCAGTGTCTTCAGTGATCCAGGGCCCAACGATCCTGGGGCTGAAATGCGGTATTGCCTCGTGTGTATCAACTGCTGGCACAAGCGATGCGAATATTGCCAGCGATACCCCCCCTAAAAACGATCCAAAAAACCAGCGATTCCCGGCGTGACCTAGCCCATTGAACAATGTCAACCAGCACTCTATCCCTAGGCGACGATCAAAGACGATATGCCACCTTATCTCTATCTATCCTTCAGGATGCAATTGTTTCCAATCAGTCTCTATCTCTTGGGCAGGATGCAGATTCTTCCCACCAAACCCCATCTATAGTCCTTGACTCAATTTCGCAATCTCAAGATTCAGCTTTGCTCGAGGTTTTAATCAACCAAGCTGCGAAGTATGATCCTCATATGCTTTACGAACCGCCCGAAACGCCTCCAAATCATGCTCAACACAACAACTGTAAAGGCGGATACATTCCCCATAAGCCCTCCCACGACAACAATAAAGAACCCCCCTACCAATATGTCTCTCTCGGAGACCTCTCCCTCAATAACCAACAATATCCAAACTTCCTCTACACAATGACTTCCCCATACTCAGCAGAAGACATTCCACTTGATGGGGGATCCTATGTCTCTCTAGAAACAGCCATTCCCACCACGATACCTCAAAATGAGGCAATATCAGCAACTCATATCTCCCCGGATCCCTTCGAGTTGCCTACTATTGACGATGATGATACGATTCCGGACGCAATGGACGGAGAACCAACAATATCATTATTCTTGTCCTCATGGCCACAGCCACCACCCCCGAGACCCGAAAATATAGCCTCGATGCCTTCAACAGATACGGTGGTCCTTCTAACAACGACAACGACTACCTCACCCCTCGAACCATACTCCCAAATACCCTCAACCACACCTAACGCCTCAGCCTCCCCAACCATCTTTCTATCTACACCAACCTCACTGCCACTAACCTTCGAAGATCCCTCTCCAGCCTCTACCACCCCGGACCCAACCCCCCGCCACTGCACTTACTGTCCGAAAACCTTCACCCACGCTTACAAACTAAAGTACGTCGTCCCCTCTTCCCTTCCCCTCCACGCAAAGAACCCCTGAAACCCCTAACAACCCGCTCCTCCCAGCAAACACCTCAAGATGCACCTCCGCCCTCACCCCTTCCTGCTCCCCACTTGCCGCGCCCGCTTCGAGACAAAACGGGACAGGGACAGACATGCCAAGACACACTTTAAAGACTTAACCCCTGGGTCAGCGGGAGAGGTGGTGGAGCGGTTTTATTGTCCTGCGGTGGGATGTGGATTTGCGGTTGGAGGAGGGAAGTTGGGGATGTTGAGGGGTGATAATATGGATAGGCATGTTAAGGTGGTGCATGGGGGTGCGAAAGGGGTCGCGGGGTAGAGGGGAATGAAGGGGAGACTTACGGTTTCCTTTTCATAGGAGGTTGTCTATGCATCTGATTCCCGTTCAGCTAAATCTCGTTAAATATTTGTTTGAGGGAGTTTGCGAATTTATTTTCCCGTCGATCTTCATTGTTTCCCAAGATCATTTAGCTGCGAGCCCTTTGATTGGTTTTGCCGTGTTCATTTGAGATAGAAGGATGGAGATAATGAGGAAGATGTGTTCCGTCATCCCAAACCAATCTGTCCAATCATACTTCTCGTCCTCTGCCCCTTCCGCCCCCGCGTTCGTATACCAAAGGCTGAGATTCGGCCACGGCAAAACAGTAGCATGATCAGAAACGTAGTATCTCTTAAATTTGCTTGCTGTAAAAGGGTTTGAACTCACTCAGGGCCAACACGAATTCTTGAGATATAAACTGACATTAAGTAGCGGTGCGGTCGGGCAGATCGCATTTCTATTGTGTGGGTTGGTGTGCTTGATTTTCGGCGAGTTTGCAGGAGAAGCTAAGGAAGCTATGGAGGGGAGGGCGCGTCAGACATAGCACTATGTTTGTAGAAAACTGTCAAAACCCCGTTGACAACTCCTACTCTTAGTCCCTATGCCCATTTCAACACAATCCAAGCTTATCGTTTTCAGCACTAGCTTCTGTGACACTGTCATCATCGGAATTGGAATTAGAATATGTAGGTAACTCATCCTCATCGTCATCTTCGCAGGTGGGCTTTTGATAACCTTTTATGGATGTAGTCGGCTCGGAACCACCAGTCACCGTTTTGTAGATCATCCTGTTGTCGACGTTTCCAAAAAAGCCGCCGGCTGTGAGAAGTACGGATTCCACTCTGGCAGGAGGCTGACGAGCGAAGGTAGCACGCCTCGGTTGTATTGACACCACCGTGTATTTGTTAGCCAGTCATCACCAGCTCTTGCCCACGAGACAGTATCTGCAGTAAGATGGCCGTGGCTGAACGCCCTTATGGTGGGCGGTATCTGTGGGCCACCCGCGGGCAGTCTCACTCCTCGCGCTCAAGCTTGGATCCGAGCTCAAACGATGCTTCTACAGAACCTCATATAGGTGATCCGTTAGAAAACAAGGGAAATTCTAGAGCTATTGTGTTGAGGGAGTTGATAAAGTAGAGGTCAAGGAGTCGAGCTAAGACAAACCGAGAACGAATTGCCAGTCAAGATATAGGTATGCTAACGACCAAAAGGCTATCTATCTGCATTTTTAATTCCTCTCTTAAACGAACCATCCCTAATTCTGTCTACTCGCCGTGTGTAAATCAGTCAAAAAGGCCCAATGAGACAAGATCATACACCTCTTCCCGCAACACAGTCTCGTTTCCCCCACCGTCGCGTTCTTTAATGGCTTCAGACAGGAGAACCTTTACTAAATCAACACTAGCCAGCATCAGCGGAGTTTGTCCTCGCAAGTCCACAGCTGCGGGATCTGCTCCCGCCATCAATAGCTCCTTGACAATCGGCCTTCGACCCAAGAAAGCAGCATCGTGAAGTGCTGTTCTTCCCGTAGCATTCGGGGCGTCAATTGGTGCACCTGCCTGCCAAAGAAGCTCCACGACCTGCTTCTGTTGGCGCAGGGTGTTATTACGATGACCTCCGCCTAGGCCGAGCACTGCAAGATGTAAAGCCGTATTTCCTTCTGCGTCCTTAATTTCCACAGACGCGTTGTGTTCTATTAGTTGCTTCGCGACATAATAGTCCCATTTCTGCGCCGCGAGATGCAACGCCGTTTGTCCTCGGACATCCATTGAGTCCGGAAATGCACCGTGCTGGAGTAGTGAGCGAACGACTTCACGCTGCGAATGGTTAGCTGTTACAGCACTATGCAGTGGGGTCCTCTCGTCATTGTCCCGGGCGTCTATGGAAGCGTGGTTATCGAGGAGTAGCTGGACCACATCCGTGCCTTCCATATTCCCATACCAGTCCAGGCTATAAATTCTTGCCTGGTGTAGTGGTGTTTCCCCACCATTGTTAGCGGCGCCAACAGACGCATGGCTCTTTATAAGGAACGACACCACCGTTGCGTGTCCCCTGGAAGCTGCTCGATGCAAGGCTGTACTTCCATCCCTAGCCTTAATGTCAACCGAAGCTTTGTGCTGGACTAGAAACTCAACGACTTCTATTTCTCCTCTGCCAGCCGCCTGATACAAAGTCGTCTTGCCTTTCTTGTTGGCTGCATCGACAGCTGCCCCGTTCTGCAATAACAAGCGCGCCAATTCCACGCCGTTACAATTGCAAGCGACCCTATGCAACGCAGTTTCTCCTCTCTCATTTGCCGCATTCACAGTTGCCCCGTGCTGCAGTAACAAGGACACCACTTCCGAATTCTCTCCCGACACAGCGAAATGCAACGGTGTATTTCCCTGGCCATTCGCCGCATCGACCGAGGCTCCGTTCTCCAGCAGCATCTCAACCATATCTCTGTTGCCCGACTGGGCTGCACCCTGCAGCCCCGTGACATCCACGTAGGTGTCGATTACCATAACGTAACCCTTATATTTATGATAAAAGTTCGTTATCGTCGCATCGACAGGCGCCCCATTCTCCAGCAATACCTCGACAATATCCTTGCGACCCGATGCTGCTGCGCATGGTAGCGCCGAATGCCACACAGTGCCCTCCTCAGGCACGGCCATGATCCGGCAGTGGGAGAGAAGTAGCTCGAGAAGATCTTTATCACCTTTTGAAGCGGCTTCGTCAAGCGCCGTCCTTCCCGCCTGATTTCTAGCCTCAAGGAGCTCTGGGCTTTGCTTTAGTAGGAACTTGATCAATTCCCTACATTTAGTACTGACAGCCCAGTGTAATACCGTGTGGCCCTTCTGGTCAACCGTGTCCATTCTTGCACCGTGACGCAGAAGAAGATCCACCATCTCGGTATTCTCAACCATAAATGCGTAATGCAACGCTGTTCTCCCCAGCCCATCCAGGACATCAGCCACTGCTCCCTTTCTCAACAGCAGATCTACGACTGCTACATGACCCCCGTGAGCAGCGACATGCAGCGGCATGCTCTTCCCCTTATCTGTCGTGTCCATAACCGCCCCGTTCTGCAACAATAGTTCCACCACCGCTTCATCCCCGCTCTCTGCCGCGTAATGCAACGGTGTCTTTCCCGTCCACTTCCCCCCAGAGTTCAATGGCGACTTTGCTTTAACCAGCACCTCGACAACTTCCTTATGTCTTCGCATAACTGCCCAATCCAAGCTTGACATGGTTTGGCAATCCCTCTGCCCAACTGCCGCACCATGCCGCAGCAGAATCTCGACTGTCCTCCTATGTCCATACCTTGCTGCATGGTGCAACGGTGTCCTATGTCTGCTATCATGTCGGCCGACCGTATCCCCCTTCTCCAAGAGTAATTCAACGATCGCGCCATGCCCAGCGGCAGCTGCCACATGCAGCGCAGTTTCGCTTGCCGGCCAGTGCTGGCAGTTGTTGGGGTAGGTGGTGCTCAGGTCATAGCCGTCGCGGATATATTGCAACACTTGAGCCAGGTCACCTTCTCGCACGGCTTTGATCATCATCGCTTGTGGTTGATTCGTATTGAATTTCTGTTTGTTAGAGTAATCCCTGAGCAGCGATCGAAGAATGATGATTGAAACTTGGATATGGCGACTCATATTATGACTCAACGACACCACAAGCCTTTGAGTGCGGCTGAGTGGGACAAGCAGACAGACGAAATCATGGGACCAGATGCCAATGATGACTTCGAAAAATCATTATAGCTACACAAGCCAGCAACCTACTCGGTTCATCTGCTTGATGAGGATAATTGTTTCTGATCTGCTCACCACAGAGCGTGGTCACATGACCTCCTCTCTCCGAAAAAGAAAAGAGTGAAAACTCAGGTATCAAACCCCGCCCTCCGCCTCCACGATTTCCCTTCTTAACCTGTCCACAGCTCCGTCATCCCAGACCATGGAGCCCCAAATCCCCCCTCTAACCACCATCTTCACGCCTGCGGCCTCCTGCTTCGGGCTCACGAGTCTCCAGGACTTCGCCGCACCCTGGATGGCATTCGCACCTGACTGTCTCCCGCCATCCTCAGCCGCAACATATGACTTTTATTCTCCAGGCATCTGTCCAAGCGGGTATACGAGAGCTTGCGAGATATTGAGCTCCAGCTTGTCTCCGATGAATCTGACGTCGGAAGTTACGCTCGGGAGCGGAGAGTTGGGACATAAGTGTTGTCCAAGGTGGGTGGGTGCGTTGCTTCTCTTTGCATGTGGGTTTGGCTGCTTACAAGTTCGTGGATGCGCAGCGGGTATCGCTGCTCCACTTCTGATTACGTCCCATATATCTGTGAAGGCGCCTTCTTAGGGCCATCAATCGTTCCGTACTGGAACAGCCACTCATCCGGATGGCAGTTCGCAAATGTTTACAAAACAATCGGCGGCAGTAGCCAAACCCTCGCCACCGCTTCCGCAGTCGTCGTGAAATGGAAGAACCAAGACCTCTCACTTTTTCCAGCAGCGGTAGCTGCGACTTTAATATTATCTACAACACCGACCGCCACCATAGGTGTCCCAGCATTACCATTAACAAGCCCACAAGGTCTCCCAAAAAGCACGAAGATCGTCATGAGCGTGCTGCTCCCTTTGGTTTGCATATTTGCTGTGCTTTCGGTCTTTCTATATTTCCGGGGTCGCAAGAGGATATCTAAGACCCAAGTAGATACAAATCCAGGTCAACAACTAGCTGATATTCCGGAGCTTGGAGTGTCTGAAGAACATCGTTGAGGCGGAGGATATTCACATGCGTCTGAGATACCTTTGCCTGGTGTTTAACCGGTGGGCGAGGGGTCTATTTATTTGAAGTATCCTTAAGAGCTTGGTGGCAGAGTTTTCTAGGTAGAACATAGGGTGGAGAGGGCTGAATTGCCGAACTTACATTCGTCTGTTGCAAGAGCATACCTTACTCAGAATACTTCATACATGGTTTGTCTTATTTTCCCCCTCAGTTAGCCTGTGTATCTAACGCTTACGATTTCTTTATTTATTCATCTATTTTGTTTAGCTAGGGTAGCCTCCGTCACAGGGCTTCTTCAATCATCAATCCAGTTCATATTCCACGCTCGCTATCTACTCGCTGCAAGAAAGTGGACGCAAGCTTCCCCATCACTCTGTAATCGAGTTACCATACGACCAATACTCCGCGGCTCCTTGAAACAAGCCAGCTGCCAGCGTACCCACCGTCAATACCCACGCCCCAACCGTAAGGCCAACCTGCAACCCACCCCATGCTTCACACTCCACGCCACTCCGAAAGCAACGACATCAGCGCAACTACAGTCTCCACCACCAACGCTCTTGCCCACGAGAACTCCTCTTGGAACCACAATCCCCAACCTGGCGCATAGCAGTCCTCTGCGTCCATCTCCAGCTTCATGAGCCGCTTAGGCATGCGTCGGTAGTTGCGGTTCTGGACCCCAGAGTGTTCCGGGTAGGTGAAGAAATGGAAGAGGGCTTGAGCGGGGATTATGGGCTTGATGGTGCTCTTTCCAGGGGTGTAGATGTAAGGCTCGTCTGGGGGTGGGAGATCTCCGTGGTGCGTTTATCGATTGCGACGTCGTTTTTGAAATAGATACGGAACCAACGTGGCGCAAACCGGTTAGGCCTCAGCTGCCAGCTCGGATTCGTTAGATAGCAGACTCACGCAAACAAAATCAATCCTTGCCAATGTCCTCAAGCTCAGGAAATTCCAGAGCCGTCGCCGTTTCCCGGTAACATAGTATTTCTCGTTCATTTTCTGGAACATCGCCATGTCGGACCTACAGCTAGAGATGTCTAGGTGTACTAGTTTGGTTTTTGAGCCACAATAGTTGAAGCAGAGAAGTAGGTACACAGCTTCCGAGTGGTTGTCGATCCGGTGAGTGTCCGGCTACCTTGCCCTGTGCTACCACTAGACCCACCCGGGGAGCAGCTAGTACTGCTCCTTGGGATAGCGACACTGCCTACTGATCCGCAGGGGGATTCTGACTGTCTGTTACGGCCTTTAGCGCCCATGTGGCGTCCAGGCCTGGTTTGAGATGCTGGCAATATTCCATCGTCAGCATGGGGAGAAGAATCAGCGAACCGCTCCTCCGCCAGCGTAGGGTAGTAGCCTGACTTGTCACAGGGCTGACGCGTGTGATCTCGTAGATTTCTTTCAGCCACTGCGATATGCCGCCAGGCGCAGTCTCTTGAAAACGTTCCGAAAATGAGGTCCCGCAGCTCTGTCAGCAACGACGGCGGTTAGTTGTTACGAGCTATTCTTACACATGGCCAAGTCACATCCTCAGCTTGATGTCCGAGAAGACTTGTTCGCTCGTCTAGAATGAATCTTCTGCTCTCCACAACTCGAAACTTTCCCAGTCGTGGAAGGAATTTTTGTTTCATCGGACACTGGAACCAGGTTATCCCTGAGGCGGTCCTTAAGTTTTATATGCTATATGGGGAGGTCGAGGTCAGGAACTCTTTGATGCTCTCAAAATAAGGAAATGCGCCGTCTTTGCTCCCATTCGAACTAGTATCGCAGTCAGCCTCAGCAAAGTTCGTGCTACCTTCCACTTGTCCTCCTTGCGAACCATCAAGTCTCCTTAAATCCTTATTCAATAGGCAGCGTTCTTCCATCAATTTCTTCAGTTTTTCCATAGATAAGGCTTACACGCTCCGCCTTCTCAGGCTTGACTACCCTCCGCAACAGTTAAGAGACTTTCCTAGGCCTTGCCGACACCATTCGAGCAGTCGCTATTTGTGATGGCAGTGCGGCAATGCGTTGCAGGTCTGATGAGTATATCTTCAAAGACGAGGAAAATTGCTGCTCAAGGACCGTCGCCTCGATGTGCTGAAGTGAGGTGAGGACAAGAGAGATAAGGTCACCGTCTGCTGCCAAGGGCGAGACTAACTGCTCTGTCCCAGAAGGCACGATAGTCGCATTTGTTGAGTAGGGCGTTAACTAGAAGGTTTTTGATAGGATTTATATTAGATACATTCAGGACTTACCCGACAAAGTTACCCAAAGTTGACAATGATCGGCATGCTATGTTATAGTCAATCTCCTAAGATCTTCCAAACTGGCTTTGCCATTCGATTAATAATGGAAAATATCTTCATTAGCTTCACTACCAAAAACTACTAACGGTTTCTGCTAGTAGGGGCACAAAATGGTACATGTTGTGTATTCAGATGCGCGTAGGATGGAGGTAGGGTGGAGAAGGATTGTATTGAATGTGACAAGAAAGGAACTAGCTAATGAGTGGATATAGGGCTTCTTATAGCCCGCATACATAGGGCCTTATGGTCTGCCCGCATCAATACAAAGGGAATAGGCAACACGCCAAAAATAATGACTCCGCGATGATTCCATTATCGTCCTGAGAGTTGCCTATAGGTACGCGCGCCACCTAGGTATCACTTAGTGCGCGCAGGCTCCAACCACAACGGTGCACCTTACTCCGGCTACAAGCTGACCCATGAACACATATGGGTGCAGGAAGCGGCTGCGGGAATGAGCCAGAGGGAAGATGGAGGGTCAGTTCCAGGCTGAGGGCGGGACCGTCTGTTCCGTTGTTGGGACCAGTGTCGCTACCGAGACATGTGGCCAGTTCAGGCCGCTGAAGTTGAGAAGTACTGTCTGAGAATATTGTATCTGGGTGGAGGAGACGACAATGGTCAAGGGCGCCGTAATCTCACGCGGCGGATCGACTTTGAAGACTGGCACCAGAGCGCCCGGATGGGGGGCGGAGGGTGAAATTTTCAAGGGCCGCTGTGTCAACATCTCGGAGTCAGTATACCAGATCTTCATATTCTGAGGAGTAGTTGAGATGGTTCCAGATGCATGGACCCAATCGTGAAGAGAAAACTTTGCGCCGAGAAGTTGACTTACCTGCCCGGGCTTGAAGGGAGGAACCACGATAGCGTACTCCACCGTCTCAATCCAGAACGTGGCCGTCATCAGGGGAACATCTGCGTTCGGCCCTATCTGATTCCCTGCCTGAGACCCTGCCTGTGCTCCTTTCAGGAAGGCGATATTGGCAGTTCCACCACCTAGCTCCGGGCTTTCGGGGGCGGTGGACACGGTGAAGGAGATCGTCTTGGTGATGGTCTTTCCCACATTGTCGTTGCGCAACACGGTGTTCGGATTGTCCAGGATGGCCTGGGTGATTGTTCCCTCTGCAATGAATTTGGTCAGGTCCTGCGGCAGTCGGGCGGTGTCCGTCTTGTCCGCGGTTTGACTGGGAAACGTAACTGGGTTCAACTTCTGGGTGCCGTTGCTATGGAACGGGGTAATGTCTACTGCCTGAATAGTTGGTGGGCCTGCGATGAAGGTGGTGGGTGCCAAGCATTGAGCGTTGATTGTCGTACCGTGTGGGATAGACGCCATACGTACGAGCGATTCGCTGAGTATTGGATCAGTCGTGGTTGCAGGCACATGCATCCAAAGTCCGGGTTCACAGTGGATTGCAGAGGGTGTGCCATCGCCCTTCCCGGTGTTTATATTGGTCACGTCGCTTACGGCTTGCAAATAGGGCATTCCGTTGAGAAAGATGTCGTCCTGCTGTTCAAACCCCCGATTGGGAACGCTACCGAGGGATCCTGTGAAAGACAGGGTTTCCTTTGTCAGATTGAGTTCAAGAACGTTGTTGTTGGGTGAGGCTGGCGGGGCTGGTGAAACAGGCTGAGGGAACGTCGTCGTCTTCCCGCTGTTGTTAGGGCGGAAAATTGAATTGAAGCCGGTTCCAGAAAATTTTCCAGTGAAGTTTGCCAGAACACCCAGCGGCGCAGGTGACTTCGGGCCGGGCTTGCCGTAAATCTCATGGATCTGGAAGTCGGCTGGAATAGTTATCGTTGCGGTAGAATTAGGCTCGGCAGTCGCGTCTCCAGCGGGCTTCTGGACGTCATCTTCATGGTTCTTGAAGTTAAAGGGAAGGGCTGCGGTCGTCATGGCTAAGATAAATCACTCGGAGCTATGCTAGTAAGGATGTAATGGTATCAAAAGCCAGGTAAGAAGATGCAGGTATCAAAAAGAGATGTAAGAATTACCGATGCGGTAAGGTTTATTACTGCGACTACGAATCCATGGAACAGTAATGGTGGGAAACGGACTTCATATTTATGTGTAGTGATAACTATTCCCTTGCGTCGTCCAAACAGGAGTATTCTAAGGGACCTTACGTGAGATAGGTCGTTGATATTGCCACGGGGCAATTATGCTAATGTCACGGCGGTGACATTAGCATTTCCTACACTTTCCACAATCAGTGAAGCGGAGTGACGTGTCTATTGCCAAACTATGTATAAAAAAAAGTAAGTATTTACGAAGCCTTCTGCTGATTCGTGTACTCGCCACTAGCCCCGCCTGCCAGTGGCTTACCCTCTGCCGGTCCCCTCCCTTTGCCTGTATAGCTAACCGCTAGTTCTACTCGGAAAAACTATTCCAAAAGCAAGTAGTATTAGGTTACATGATATCGTGCATAATGCGGCTGACGTGGCACTAGAACCACGGGATTGTGGCTTTGGCATTTTTGTCCTGTGGCATTAGCGCACTGCGCCGTCGCGATATCAACGGCCGTGAGATATCGCGGTTTCTCAAGTGTCAAGGCTGAACGCGAATAATGTGTCGTGTCTCTGATATCTCACATTTCAGCCCCGTGTGATACACCCATTCGGGAGCTGTCGCGTTGTTCTACCTGCGGTCTTTTTGGTCCGGAACACCAGAGACCCCAGCCGTCGTGGGACAAAAATCGCGCAAAGCGACTAGTTATGAATTAGAGTCATCTATCCATTCACATGCTGACGGGAAAAGGTAGCCGCTTCCCCGCACAGGGCCACTGGGGTGTAAGGTTAGATGTACGACTTTGATCGGTGAAGCATTAGTGGCGTGCCATCTGAGGTGATTGTCGTGAGGCGTTGTTGGACCTGGCAATGGCAAGATCAAGGTAAAGCCTGTGGTGGAGCACGATGGAAAGGCTGATTGGGCAAACCCTTTCCTCTTTCCCCGCTACTTGACGCTCAGTCATGCAACTGTGGTGAGATATCACGCTGGTTTTGTTGCAAGCGAAACACCAGAAAACCGCATCATCACGCCAGCCTCTTCTCCTCTATCGCTCATGGATAATTACTTAGGATTCTTTTTAACTGATAATTCTCGTCAGAAAATCCCTACTCTCCTATCCTAGTTCCTAGCATAACTAACTAATCGCACTCATCCTATTCGCTCTAGCTTCTGTGCCTTGCAAATCCAACACTACATTTCTGCAGGAAAAGATAGTTGAACCAAATGGAAGGGATTCAGGAAACGAAGTTGTCCGTCCAGAAGAAGGTGGGGGTGGGGAGGTACTTGGCGACAAGGTTTTCGACCGTCCTGCCGACTCTTGATCGGGAGCCCAATCCGATTAGGACGCTTGGAGAACTGAATCGGAGACAGTGGTTGTTTTTTGCCGTAAGTCTTTTCTGGGGAGTTTGTCCAAGTCGTTGGGTGCGCGGAGAGGAGAATTAACTAGTAGTCTATGCTGATGGTCGGGTCTGAAGGTCGCATTTTTGGCCTGGTCCTGGGACTCATTCGACTACTTCACCATCCCAATGACCATCTCGGATCTAGCCAAGGCATTCGGCAAATCAAATGCCGACATAACATGGGGGATTACGCTGGTTCTGATGCTCCGGTCCGTGGGTTCCGCCGTCTTCGGTATCCTCGCCGATCGTTACGGTCGCAAATGGCCGTTCATCATGAACAACATGCTCTTCATCATCCTTGAGCTTGCGACTGGCTTCTGCCAGACATATAAACAGTTTTTGGCTGTTCGATCGCTGTTTGGATTGGCGATGGGGGGTCTCTACGGCAATGCGGCTGCAACCGCCCTGGAAGAGTGTCCGTTGGAGGCGAGGGGGATTGTGTCGGGGATACTGCAGCAAGGGTATGCGTTTGGGTATCTACTGGCTACTGCATTTGCGAGGTGCTTGGTGAACACAACCAGCTATGGATGGCGGCCACTATTCTGGTTTGGGGCGTGTCCCCCCGTATTGATCATAGCGTTCCGCTTATCTCTCCCGGAGACAGCGCCATACGTCGAGTTGAAGCGGAAAAGAAATGAGAACAAGGCGACGATCTCGTCGTCCTTCCTTTCAGAGGGGAAGATTGTGGCGGAGAAACATTGGCTGTTGTTGACGTATATGGTTTTACTGATGGCTGGGTTTAACTTTATGGTAAGCGTAACCCCCCAATCAGCTCGGATTTATTTTTTGACACCGGTGAGCAAACCCGCAGTCTCACGGGTCGCAAGACCTATACCCAACGATGCTCACGAACCAGTACCAGTTCAGCGCAAACATGGTCACCGCCACGCAAGTAATAGCGAACATTGGTGCTATAACCGGCGGCGCGTTGGTCGGCTATGCGTCACAGATATTCGGCCGCCGGTTCAGCATCATCTTCATGTCCATCATCGGCGGCGCCGTGCTTTATCCCTACACCTACACTTCGAGCGGCGCCATCATCGCAGTGGCATTTGTGGAGCAGTTCTGTGTCCAGGGGGCTTGGGGTGTTGTCCCGTTCGCACATCTATTCCTTCCCTTCAAACCATGCGGCAGACGACCTGCAAATAGTTAACCTTCTGACTTAATTTTCTAGAATCCATTTAATCGAGCTGTCTCCTAGCCACCTACGTACATTTATTGTTGGTACTTCCTACCAGCTCGGAAACCTCGCATCTTCCGCTTCCTCAACCATCGAAGCTGTGCTCAGCGAGAGATTCCCGTTGCCGGACGGACCCAAGAACCAGAAACGATATGAGTATGGGAAAGTTATCTGCATCTTCCTTGGATGTGTAAGCCATAAAATTACCATCCTTACCTGTTCCTGTTCTCCCTAGCGGTCGTGCTCTAATGTAAATGGCATAGGTTTACGTTTATCTAATTCTTCTTACCTTCGTCGGTCCCGAGTACCGAGGACGACGCATGAATGATACTGATGATAGTTATGCGGTTTCTGGGAATGGCCATGCAACCCCGATTCAACAGGAAGCAAGGGCCAGTGAGAGCGTTTAGGATAGCAGGAACATTGAAAAAATAAATTTGGAATTGGGAGAAGCAGTCAGTTGAACTTTTTGCCTCAGCCGACTTGCCTGTTCGAACATCCTGAGGGTAGCTCAGCGATACTATTGGTACAAATGATTATCCAGAATATAGCACCGAGAACCAACGTTCTCGTCTACATTTTAGTTGCGAGTCGCCGAAATGCCACGGCGAAATAGTAGAATACCAAGTCTCTAGTTAAAAAAGTATCCATAGATTAGTCTAGTTACGAATCTCCACATCAATGCAACTTGCAAATAGCAATAGGCGCTAAGGTACGACTTGCCTTCCAACTTTACCGTGGCGAAGTCATAAATCGTCAAACAGCAATCAGCCGTCACAAAAACCAAAGACAGGAAAGGCCAAAAAGTGTAGAAAATCTGGAGACCCCATACTGCCGCCAAACGTGAAATCTCACACAAACAACACTGACTAAAAATCCAATGTTCTCAGTGCCAATAAGCTCTCTCACCCAGCGAAATCCTGTTGTCTTCGACGCACACGACCTTCTTTCTACCGACATATTTTGAGCCAACCTTCTCGTTACCAACTCTGATATAGTCGGGCAACAGAGGGAAATAGCTATCTATTTAGAGAGACCCTGTGATGGTTATTAGCAAGCCTTCTTTGATCCTGTTTCTTCTCTGCACCTCATTTCTAGCGGTGACTTTAGGTTTACGGTTAGGAAACCATCCACGCAAAACTTTATATGCGTGCGATCAGAATTTACATATACGTTCTCGAGAAGTTACTTCCGTTATCCTTGCACATCTTGTCCATGTGTTCTCTAGAAGTACTTCCAATACTACCACGTCCCTACTCGCAGTCGACCTCACCCCTTCCCAGGCAGCATGCTACGATCAGATGCCATCTGCAAGATCACATTCAATCCCTCGGATCCACCCCCCTCCTCAACTCTACTAGTATCTCAGGATCTAACCTATACATGAGGAAGGAAACTAGACCACTGAACTGCATCGTATGTTCCAGAAGCAAGGCTTCGAAGACCAGCAAACGGCTCAATAATGAGGTACAAACGACAGATAAAATAGAACATGACGATCGGATTCGCTACGAGCTGAGAGATGAGGAAAGAATGCGAGCAGGGTATCATCTCCGGTATGATAGACAGTAGGAATACCGCTATCGGAGCAATCGATGTCGTAGCCGAGCTGATGTGCCACCACAGCTTCTCCTTCGAAGACGCAAAATGGACATTCCACGCAATGAGGTGAACGGCCCCAAACACGGTGGCCACGGCACACCCTATGCTCGACGTATAGTTAACTGATTCCTCAAACGATAAGGGGTAGCGCAATATTAAAGCTTTGATAGTGCTAAGGTTTGATTTTTTACTTCTGATATACTCTGTAAGCTCGTTGGCTTGTCCGGGCTCAAACTTATGCCAGAGGCTCGTCCAATTCCTGATTCTTCTCTTCTCTTTCAAGTTATATGCCGTGTTGTCCTCGACCTCGATCACTACGGGAACTTCGATGTCGAGAGGTTTATGCCACCAAAGTAAATATATCAGTAAGCCATCTACCGCATAGGCCATCGTGACGACTTCGAGGGTGGAGATCGGAAGACCCTGGAGCTTTCTCCCGATGCACTGTAAGATCAACCAGCTAACCTGAAGACACGCGACCGTTTTCACGATGTTGCTTGTCTTGCTTTTGTCAAGTATTTCTTCGACTTGGATTGGCCGCAATGTCAGCCTTTTATCCATCGCTAGTTAATTTCAAAAAAAAAAAAAAAAAAAAATTTAGAGGGCTTGCCTTCCAGTGGCAAAGGAAATCTTCTGTCTTTTACCAACTCGAAAAAGCTTCTAATGTCAACACGTCTAGGTCTGCGGTTGCTGGGAGTTTTGATTTCGACCGCCCCCATCATAATAGCAAAGCTGTGTGTAATCGTCCAATAATCGTAGCCAAGTTTATGCATTTCCTTCTCCATTCGTGAGCATGGAGAGAGCCATGAAGCCACAGAGCACCAACATTGCAGGAGAAAGGAGAATAGAGTGGGCCGGTGGGGACTTGGCAGGAAACAGGGTAGTAAAACTAACCCATGATTGAATCCAAGCGTAGGTTAACTGCTGTGCAGCGTAACACGTCACAATTTCGGGCGCGATGGCGGTGTACACTCCCCACTTCAGCTTCTGCATGAGAACCCATCCGAAAGACTCATGCCTTTCAGGCGAATTGAGGTGTAGAGAACTAGAATAGTCAGTGTACATAACCAAGTGTCGTTGGGAGGAAGATTCCCCCAAGAACAGCTGGCATACATGATAAACAATTAACTAGGGATGCGACCGCACTGATGAAGGGTGGCACTGCTACTTACGCCCAGATGCAGAGTACCAATGTCGACAGACACGACCAAATGATATCGATAGTACCTCGTTTGTTCGGTGAAGGCGTCCATCCCTGGTAGAGGGATGAGCTGTTCGCATCTTTGCTTGGCTCGGCCGCTGTCGTGGGGGCGATATAAAAAAGGAGAAGGGTATAAACAAGGACTGAAGTCTGGCTATGCATCTCGTGTCAATCTGATGTTATGAAGTAGGAGAGCAAAGCGGCTTGTCAAGAGAAGGTGTTGGTTAGCTCCAGCTTGAGGATTGATTGAAAGGCGGGCGCAGAAAAACCTTAACTAAAACGCCGAGCAATTAGCGTATAATGCAGCCAGTAGTAGTTATCAGTTATTGCTAGACTGCATTAGGGGGAATTGATGGTGTTAAAATTGACTCGTTTAAGCTATTTAGCTATTGTAAATAGAAATTCCTTTGGGGCAATTAACCATGTCAACAGAAACTTCTTTGGGGTAATTAGCGATGTTAACAGTAAGATAAGATAGCCTGAAGTCCTACCAAAATCCTCAGCGCCTCATTCGCAAAGCCGCACAGCCCGACATACGACGGATGGAATTTTATTCTGGCATCTGGAAGCGACTCAGCGAGCTCCGATTACCTTGCTAGCATGTCGCTCACTCCTATGGAGATGGATAGGAAGCAGAGCAGTTGAATATGTCGTGGATGGGTGCTTCTGTCCAGTATGAAACGTCAAGGTATTAACTTGATGAATTCGGCTACCGACTTCATTAATCGGATATCCCAGGCGTTAGGTGGACATCCGATTGGTGGACTAGCTACAATTCGCACAGCTGTGTGGGTTTAACCCTCAGTGGTTGGACGAGAACCTGGTCAGAAGAATCATCTATAGAGCATCTTGCACCATATGTATATAATATAGTATACTTTTGAGAACCTATCATCTTTCTCATCAATCTGAAGATTTATTTGTGAAGCATCTTACTTGCACTGTATATAATAGGGTCTTGGTATTGCGACGGGAAAAAATGGTAACACCACGTTGAGATCTTGGTATTGCCATGTTCACTTGATGTAGCCTAGAATTAGTTAAAGGACCATCTAGCTCTAGGCACCAGGGAACACGGCAGAACACCCAAACCAGAGCGGTACCTAAGACTGCCTGCCCACAACGATAGAGGCAGTCGCGCACAACGCCCATCCTCCCCACCTGAGGCAGACTAGCCCCAATACTACAGTGGGAGGACTGGCCCCATATGTATTGGCGAGCAGTCCCAGCACACCCTCTTTTGGTTTGGCCACAACCTGAGGTTTTGGGTCGCCCACACCCCCCTCCTCAACAACGCACAAGCCGCAGCAGAAGAGCGCGAAGCGCGAGTCAACATAAATTTAATTTAGAGTAATAATCAAGACTTTAAATACAGTAACATTTCTTGGTAGATTCGACCACAAAGTAGTGTCACTCAACTTACCTCTACTCGTGAGTTGATCGATGCATCTTATCCTGAGATCCATTGGGGTACTGTGGAGTTTCCGGTGGGCGTCTCGGGAGGTAGAAAGATGGTGTATTAGCTAGCTACGAGGAGAAACTAAGAAGGGGTCCCGTCGCCAAGACCACGCAGAACGCTTCGCGGGGAGCCCCCGAACCACCACATCCCGGGCAACCCCCGGCCTCCACAGTACTCTTACCATCAATAAGATGCAGATTGAAGAGTAGAATCTACCTAGTTAAAACTGAACCAATTTGGATCATCAGATTATTGAAATGCCAATATGGATAGATGTCAGTTTGAAGAACTCTCTCATTGTTAACATAAATAAATTTAATATGTCTGGCTGTAATAGCATAGTTGTGTAGTAGCGTGGCTCTGCATGCACACTTCAGGAGTCTCAAATGTGGTCTTATTGGGAGAAAGAAACTCTATTGTAGTAGGGTGGTGTGGTGTCATTATGGAGAAGGGAATAAAAGTTCTGGGACACTGGGGGTATTAGAAAATTGTGGTGTGTGTACGATGAAAAAATTTTTCCTATTAGTTTGCTAACACTTAGCGCTTCGCGCTCTTCTGCTGTGGCTCACGTGTTGTTGGGAGGTGGGGTGTGGGTGACCCAAAACCTCAGGGTATGGCTGAACCAGAAGAGAGTGTGCCGGGACCACTCGCCTATGTATTCTGTTGTGCTCTACGTAGGCAGGTCCCAACAAAGTTCTAGGGCCTTGCAGAACCCATACACATAGCTACAGCCAACGATAGGGTTTGCCTAAAACATTTTCCAACTTGAAATGGTGTAGGTATGGTGCCTAAAGCTAGATGGTCCTTTAACTAGCTCTAAGCTACATTAAGCGAACATGGCAATACCAAGATCTTAACATGGTATTACTATTTTTTTCTGTGGCAATACCGAGACCCATATAATATATACCGTACTAGGAAGCTATTAATCAGGTTTATTATCAATGAAATATAATATAATATACAGTTATACAACACCGAAAAGGGCCTGTACCTTATAAAAGCGTGTGTTGCACACCGCCCATCGATTTCGCTAATTCGTGGATGGGTACGCCGCTCGCCGAGCGGCGTACTCAGGCGAGCGG
>JAJDMY020000408.1:0-37502 GCA_022345705.2 Sabuloglossum arenarium
GGTCGGCGTCGACCTGCTTGCGAAGCAACCTTATCTGCGCTTCCAACTTCTTGACTTCAATCTCCCTTAGGAGGTCCACTCTCTCTTGTTCTAATCGCTTCTTTCGATCCGATAGCGTTTCGGATGCAGACGACATGGTCACTCCGCCCGACGATTCTTCAACCGGGTCTATTACTTGGAATGACGATCCGCTTGCTGCCATCTTTTGTGATATTCGATATTCGCCGGACTATCTCCCTTTATAGAGCGATCAGAACTGTAAGGACCCTACACAAAGGGTACTTCTTGGGCTTCGTGGATAGTGTGACGACGATCGAACTACTTGACGTCCGCCGGCATTCCGACGCCTAGTCGCTGGGCAATACGGTTCGAGTGAGTATGGGATGGCCTACTTGCGAGTCGCTAGGTTCCCGAAGGTACGTATTCAATTAGATGGACAGCAACTTAGATTCTATTGATGTTAGAATTGATCGCTGGCCTCTCTACTCAGGCCAGCGCACTATGTTTATATACTGCGGGGTAGGCTCGGGATGACACCCTCTGTCACCTGACTCTCTCGGCCGAGAAGATGACTATTTAGAGACCCGCTATTGGGCAGCGTCTCCCCGTCGGACCGCTGTATGGACGTAGCTATTGCTATGGCTAGTACCACCATGACACTATTCTAAGCTCATTCCTAGCCTACCTACGTGGCGGTCGACCGATGACATTATTCTATTGCTCTGACCGATGCCTACAGCATCCAGACCGCCGATTGAAGTCAGCTGTGATAAAAAGCACCAGAAAGCAAGCACTCACTAGTGCAGAAGCTTCAGAGTGCTAGCAGAAAACAATGACAAGAACACAAATAAGAGTAAGAGCAGCTCAGGAGGTGTAGAGCATTCAAAGAAGAATAGCAGTCATATTTAAGAGGCATACACGTAACCAGAAGGCTGCAGATCTACTCAATGATCAATTACAACAGGCCGCTGCTAAGCATATGTGAATAGTCTTAATTGTTTATATATTCTATCTACACTATTTGTTATCTAATTACCTGGAAGCAGGCTGACGAATATGTGCTAAAAAAATGAAAAGTTTTGAAGGGGAGCATGCAAAAAAGCGGACACCAAAACAAGTGGAAGCAACAACAACACCAATTAAATTATCTAGTAGCCGTCCAATCTACCTTCACTAGGCATTGAGACGATTCATCCTTGAGCATCTCTTACCTACGCTGGTGACATATCAAAGGTTTGAAATACATCTTCTTTGAAGTACGGAATGCCTATCTGGTCGCAGAATTCAATTGGGCCTTGAATTTTAGCCTTGTTGGGCGTCGGAAAATGCTGGCATGGCTCTCGCACCTCCAGAATAGGCGTCCTTTCGCGCTGAGAACGAGTGTCCGCCTTTTTTTGTCACTGGCGTGGGGGGATTGGTAGATCCACCTTGGCACGGTTACTCGGAGTCAAGGGGTAGTTAAAAGCGGCGTCTCCCGAGAAAATTCAATTATAGTGTTGGATATACAACGACAATACATAAGACAAACTAAACATGTAGAAATTCAAGGCTCTTCCATTCATGTTCAATACCGTATCAAAGCAAAGAAGAATAGAAAAATAAATGCCCTATCCTTGCGATGCTTCATCGAAGATACTCTTCAGATGCTTCTTGAGCTCATCAAAGTTCATTCCTTCGATGCTTTTGTCGAAGACCGTCCACGGCTGCACAAACTTCTCTTGGCCCCCCGGCTTACACATTTTATGGAAGACGCGCTTCATGTTGTCCTGTTCTCTGAATAATTTGAACATCTTCTCTGCGGCGGGGTTAGTTGCTGGCGTGTGCTGAAGTGCATGTCCATGAGCTAAGAGAGGCTTGCGGAAGTTGCGGCTCGACTTGTCGTCGTAGTACGTGAACCGTACTAACGTCAGAATCAGCGATGCCAAGCCGGCTGCGATCGCTGTCGCTGCTGAGCTTCCTGAGACTTTTTCCTTTCCTTCCGAGTTCAGGTACGACGGCACTATAGCATCCAGGTTTTGTGCCGGGAACGCAAATTGGGAGAACTGAGTTTCGGCCGTGTCAGGAACGACGCCTCCGATGCTGATACTCGAGATGGAGATGTTGGGTTGAAAATTAGCTGGATATGAAGGAGGCGACGCAGGACCCTTTTCGCCAGTTGCGCAGAAAACCAGTCTCTTTCCTGCTGCAAGTATAGAGCTATTCATGTCACTACGTTTATTTATATCCTTAGACGCATCGTCCGAGAAGGTCCAGCTCATGGATATGATATCAGCATCCATATCTATAGCCCAGCGGATCGCCTATATTAAGTCAAGGTCAGCAGGTGCAATCGCTGGATGATAAGATGTTGTCTACCTACATCTGTGGCCGCTTGCAGATCGACTCCGTGTTGATGTTTGGCGATTTTGGCGATATAAAAGTAGCGAAAGCTATTCATCTTGTCGATGAGGTATGCCATTTGTGTGCCATGAGGATTGTAGACAGTATGCCAGTGGCTCTGACCCAGGGATTTTTGACCGCTCTCGATAAAGGATAGTCCTTCTAAATGCTCGAAAAGATCGGCAGCTATTCCGTCGTCAATAATAGCGATTTTCACTGGGTGTTCGAGCACATAGGCGCAATCCTTGCGAAATCTGCTCTCGGAGTTAAATCTCTTCATGAAGTTGAGTATTGGCTCCATCCTAGTATAAATATTGTCATCGGGACTGCGAGGAGCATGTCAGCTAATATGTGACGGTGAGGTATGCCAGAACGAACGCATTCTCACACTTTAGGCAGAGATGGATATATTGGTGCTGGCGAATCGGATATCCCCCCTGAAGGAGAATCAAGATGCACGTGGACTTTATGAAAGCGCTGGGAGGTACATGGAGTACCTGGACAGTCGGACTGCTCAACTGACGCCGAGCTTGGTTTGAAGATAAGCTTTATGTCATGATTGTGTCGAATAAGCGCTTTTAGGCGACTTTCAATGGTTGAGCAATTTCGTTCATCAGCTTCGGCCTAACCACTAATCAGCTCTTCAGCCAGAAGATCGGACAGGACCAATTCTCGTACACGCGACATGATAATTTCAATAGAGTCGAGCTACAAATTGTCAGCAATTCGGCGAAGTCTCGAGCTGAGCATCCAAATATGGAATATTTATAGATCACCTTTGGCAAGCGGTATAGACCCTCGTAGCTGGCCCAATGACTCAGCACATCCATATTGCCTGTAGAGTAGAGACATAATTCTTCCACATTCGGAACAGCCTCCATGATCGTCGCAACGCTAAGGTCCCTCTTACGCCAGTCAAGGCGTTTTACGTGAAGTTCTCGTAGGCAATTGATGATGTCTTTGTTCGAGTGAGGGTGGGTGTTGCAGTCTGGCACAACAACCTCGCAAACACGTTCCACACCTTTGCCGCACAGATATTCAAATATAATGCATGCTTCCCGTTGGCCTCCAAAGCCGTGTCTGTCAATCGGATCATTGGCTTCTTGGACAGGGCACTGCAAGTCAGGGAGTTTGACACACTTCAGCCAGGTCTCGTATGAAACGGCCATATTGGGGAGTCTGGATAGGTAAGCTGAGAAATCAGAATCTGGCTTAGCAAAAGACCCGAGGTCCAGGTAAAGTTCGCGGCCTGAAAATAGTTCAGCGAAAGCGCCGCTTGGAGTGGTGACGTAGTACATTACCTCGAGCTTTAAAAGTCAGCGGGGTCACAGAAATCTTGAAAGGGAACAGGACTTACCTCCGTGGAATAATAATCTTCTTGTATCTTTTGGGTCGAGGTTGGATCGACGAAGAATGTATTCTTTGAGGAAGGGCTCCAGGCTGTCGTCGAACACCTGCAGTTTTGCGTTTTGAGGTATGCTTGTTGTTCTGTCCTTAGCATGTTGATACACAGATCGACCTTCGCTATCGCATATGCGAATCAAGTCAGGATTCGCGTCCAGCAGCGCGCTCACAACCTCTTTGTTTCCCCCTTCCACTGCCTTGTGCAGCGGAGTCTCGCCGAGCTGGTCTCGTTTTTCTGCCAGCCCCGGCTCTATGTCCAGCAGCTCTTTGACCGTGATCAAGTGTTTATTTTGGGCCGCAAGATGAAGCGGGTTCATATCGTTGGAATCATTGGCTCTCAGGAGTTCGGTCTTCAACTTTCCCAAGTCGGCCTTCCGGAGTTTTTTGAACACTTCAACTACATTTCGGGAGGCGGCCAGATGCAGGGCAGATTGCTCCAGATCGCCGAGAGGCGTAAAAGCGAGATCAGCACCCCATTTGTCCAACATGAAATCCAGAATGGCATTGCCATTCTTTGCTTTGTAGTTGATGATGGCAAGACAAAGCGGGTCGTCTTTTTCGGTAGTTCCCGGCTTCACCACTTGGCTTTTTTCTTTAAGAAACTCGCACACGAGCTTCAATGCGTCGATGTTACCGTAGACGATGGCAGAGGTCAGCGGAGTGTAGCCTTGCTGAGTGATCTTCTCCAGTTCGAAATTCGGACTCAGGTGGTCAAGGAACTCCTTGACCTTATCCAACGATCCTTGCTGGATCACATCAATGAGGGAGTAATCTGTATTTGAAGCCATTTCCGTTACTCGTATTTTCTCTATAGTCAGGGCGGAGAAAAGCGGACGGGTGAAGAGAGACTGCTCTTTTGAACAGACATTGGTGCAGAGCAGGAAAAGAAAAACCGCCAAGTAAGTCATAGACAGCCCAGATCACGTAACCCCGCATCTGTGGCCTGATCGGGCATTCCATCATACGATGGCCTAGAAAGGGTGCTGCGTTCGTGTGCGCGGTGACGTACACAGCACAGTATCTAGAGCCTGTAGTGCCAGGTCGTAAATATCGCCCCGTATGGGGGTTTTCGGTAATTCATTAAGAACTTGGAGCCACAACTCAACGCTCCTGCACCCCAGAGCTCCACCATTCTACTCCCCAGCAACAATGGTCGTCGACTCTGCTAGAACCTCAACAACCCAGGCAACCCTCGATGAAACAGATACCCTCTCCTTCGAACTCCAACCGGATGAGGAAGAATATGGCGATCTCCACAACAGTCTAGAATACAGGACCTTGATCGTTAGCCCATACAATTCACCTTTTAAGTTCTCCGTCAAACCTTTCATGCAGATTCATGGGCATGTAAAGAACGGTGAAGAGTCTGTGCCTGCGAGCCTCTTGGTATTAAGCATGGTAATGGATACGATGTTACCGACACGAGATCGACGCATCAAATATGCCTACGTTGAGCTTGAATTTGAAAAGAGCGGTGATCCGGATATTGCGCGGGCACCTGAGGTCGTCGGGCTTGCTCCTGGTCGACCTCCATTATATCTGGGACTCACCAAAGAACCAGTCGAAACTAGAACTGAGAATGAAATTGTTCTGGGCGGGGCATTCGGGGTCGGGATTGTAAGCCTCAACAGCAAGGGGACATGGCACGCGATGCGACAAACCACTAAAGACATAGCGTGCTACGCCAAAATCAACGCCTTTTCTCAATCTTCCGATGGCCGCTACCCAGATCATCCAAACAACGTGATTTGGCAACTCTCGGAAAACTCAAGTCAAGAAAGCGCCGTACCCACAGACTTCTCCCTTGCTGTGTTGGTCAAAAGAACTGAAGGGGATTTCGACTGCAAGCTGAGAGTTAAAATAGGAGTCGATTGGAGGGAAACCCTTCGTGAATGGTTCACCGGGTACAAGAGTTGGAACCATAAATGGAAGACTTTGAATATCAAAACGGATACCTCTCGTGATGCGGTCAAGATCACAAAAGACGACAAGATCATTGGAGCAGATTCTCTCGAGCAATTGCTAGAGGGTGATAATTTACATGACTTTGTGTATGCGCATATGCCACCTGTCAACGGGGAGGAGTAATCGGCTTATGGACCCTTCATTCGATGGCTGGGAACTTGAACGCTTTCTGTTCTTTTCAACTTGCGCTTTGAATTTGATCTTAATTATGGCTACCATGTTTTGCCTGATAGACGCGATGAACCTCTGTAGTTATTTGAAGCTACTAATAATAAATTCAGTTGTCATGCTACAATTAGGCTGCAGAAGTAATCGTTCACTGGAATTTAGCGGTTGTGACCCTAAGACATGACAACTAAACCTATTGGCAACGGGGTTGGTCTAGCCAAGTCAGTTCGATTGATATGCGTGGTATCGACTGATCTGAAGCAGGATACAGGCTAGCTCCCGGTTGGATTTTAAACTTGACTGTGCAAGTTTGACTTTCGACTCGTGTCAGTAATTATCTCGTTTTCTTTTTCCTTTCCTTTCTTTTTCTGGAATTTTCACGGTTCTGGACTCTGGGAACAGGTCCGGCTGCATGCACTCGGGGAGAGAAGAAGAGAAAAGAAAAGGTATCACGCCAATACTCTTCAAAGCTGGCCATCCAGGCGATTTTGCATGTCATAACATGGTGCCATGAGGTGACCTGTTCGTCATCACAAGATTGTCTGGTGATGTTCTCTCTGAGGTATGTGGAAAATGACATCATTGTAGCCCTCTCGCTTTAATCTGCCTGTTGGAACTACTTTTCACCAGGTCATGCAACTTCCCGCTTCCGCTTGTCTGGGAGTTCAATCGAACTTATTGCTAGATTCGTCCTTTGCTAAGCTATCGTTCTTCTATTCTTTGAGACAACTCGATACCTTCTGTTGAATGAATTAACACGTCTCTCACTGCTCTAGAGGATGGATGCCGTCAGCGTGAACTCTACGCTTATTGGTCTTGCGTTGTATGCTTCCCTTAAAAGGAGAAATGCCACTGGCGGCGAAGCCCTCAAAGATGTCAAAGATGTCGGCCTGCTACCATTCAAAGAACCTTCATCGAATGTAGATATTGAGTAAGTGCTTCTATCCAGTAATCTGGTTTCGTTCTAAGTTTCCACAGTGTCATCCTCGTCCATGGATTTCAAGGCCATCCGTTCGATACTTGGAAGGGCTTGGAGAATTCATGGCCAGAGTTCCTCGCGGAAGATGCGCCAAGGGTCCGCATTCTCACTTTTGGCTACGGGAAACTCCTTGCGGACGGAGCAGTAACCTCTATTAAGGGTCTAGGACAACTATTGCTCGGTGTGATTTCCCTTGATCGCCATAAAAGTGGAAACTTGATGCGACCTATTATTTTCGTGGCTCATAGTTATGGAGGCTTAATCGTAAAAAGCGTACGGTGAACGCACCAATCCTTTTTCTCTGAGTAATTGCTTACTTACCGTGATAGGCTTTGGTTTATTCCAGTTTATCTGGAAATGGAATTGATCCCAGTGCCGAGCTGGTAGTTTCTGCTACGAAAGGAATATGCTTTTTTGGAACACCTCACGGCGCATCTAGCAAGGCTTCTTGGATCAACAACCTATTTCAAGTTCAGAAAGCTCTCTCTTCTCGAACCGAACAAGTAGATATAGCACCAATGTCTACTCTAGCTTCAATCGAAAAGGATCCTGTAATGCAAATTAATTCCGTCTTTGCTAACATAGCGCGCCAACGGAGAATCCCGATCTTATCATTTTACGAGAAAATGCTCACCCGCACAGCCATGGGCAAAACTCTGGTGAGTGATGTGGCTGCCTCTGTTGAATATGTTCTAGCGCTAATCTGGCCGCTAGGTCGTGGACAAATGGACAGCCTCAATTCTCACAGAAGATGAAACCCTCATACCCATTGCTTCGGAGCATAATGATCTGGCAAAGTTCAACTCACGGGAAGACCACGGATACCAAGCACTATTGGCTTTTATCCGTGGCATTATGCAAATTTCTCAACACCGGCTCGAATTCGAGATTCCCAAAGATGCTAGAAAAGCTATAGAGGAAGCTAAAAAGTTAGCTGATCAGTCAGACACGATAAGCAGTAAATCCGGAATGGATATGGATCCAATTGGTATGTCATTCTGTTAACCCTCACCCATGCTACATTTAACAATTCAAAACGCAGAAAGAGATCGCAAATTCCTCGAATCTTTGAAAGCTGGTTGGCTCGAAGACCTACCGATTCCTGCCGATCAGGCTAATACAGATCATTCTTGGATCATGGATTCCGAAGAATGGCATCAACGGCTAAATGGAGGCCAAATTCTCTGGATCATAGGCAATATAGGAACGGGAAAGACCTACTTGGCAAAACAACTTATCGCCAAGCTTCGAAATCTCCAGGACCAGCAGCCAGATTCAGATTTGTCCGCTCCACGTCTGGTGCTATCCTATTTTTGTAACGCAAAGAAGCCGTTTCGGAAAGAGGCACAAACACTTGTCAAGTTGCTCCTCTACCAAATACTCTCGCAGAATCACACTCTCTTGAAGTATGTACATGGGACTGCGGTCTTCCCAACTGCGGAGGGGAACCTTCAGCAATTTGAGCAGGCATTCCTGATGGCTTTAAATGCTTCGAAGACGGGAGCCATCTATATCGTGATTGATGCTCTAAATGAGTGCGACGAACAGCAGTCCTTATTAAGCTTTCTTTCGTCTCTCGAAGGATACCCTTCGGTTAGAGTAATCATTACCACCGACCCTCTTCCAGAATTTCAGCCATCACTCCCTATAATTCTGGACAGGTCATACGAAAATTGGAATAGGCATTTCCGTGACTTCGTGGAATCACAAACTGCTAGTCTGATTCTTCGGAGGAAATTTCCAGATGAATTCGGCAAGGAGATTCTCGAGAGAGTTTGGTCGAAGACAAGCACGTACCTTGAGGCTAAACTGGCTCTGGGCCTTTTAGAGAAGACGCCCACCATCCGTGCCACGAGGGAAGTCCTCTGCCGGCTGTCTGACAAAGTCACGCTCAGCGAGCTGTTCTCTGCTATGCTATGGACCATGCCCACCAAGAAACGAAATATACTCATTCGATCCCTTTATTTCGTATATTGTGCGAGGCAATACCCGACTATAGGAATCTTAAATGCTTTCCTGGCTACTACAAGCGCGGAGATTAAATCCCGTCAGCCAAATCTGGTGGAGATCCAGGAAAACGCCATTCTAGACCTGAAAGGAGCTATTGAGAAATTCAAATCAACGTTTTTCGAAATAAGACAAGATGCTCTAGCTACGCACCCAGCGTTAACGAATTTTATCTTAAACCCGAAAAATATATCGTTGTTTATCGATACAATCAAACAGGACGATGAAAGCGGGAGGTTTCTACACGCTAGCGCTTCCAACGAGCAGCTTCAGTCCATAGCGGCCGAAACCTGCCTCAAATACATGAAAGCGGCATACAGAGGACGAAGCGACCCCTTTTCCTTTAATAGCTATTGTTTCTCTTACTGGTGTGACCACGTTCGCGAAGCCAAATCGGAGTGTTCCAACGAGGTTGTGGAGTTGGTTGCAGAGTTTGTGGACCGCTCATCGGCAAACAAGGACGAAAACAAGAACCTTTACAGGTACTGGTCCTCATTCCTGGAAAACTCCGTGGACCGAGCTTTCCATCTTCTGCCGTTGGAAAATGAGCCTGCATTTGTGCTTTCTGCGTTAGACATCTGTCCGGTTCTTGCGAAGCGCCTCGATGTTCCTCTATCGTCTTTCGAGGTACCGGATTCTAGGGGCTGCTTGCCCTTGCACTACGCAGCAGCAAATGATGCCTTCGAGTCTGTCAGATGGATTCTGGGCGAATATGAAAAGCTTGGAGACAGAGTTAAGAATTTGGTAAATCAGCTTTCGCTACAAGGGAGTGTTTTGAAAGACCGCTCTTCTGCGGTTCATCTTGCTGTCCGCTGGGGCAATCTGCGGATAGTCAATCTGCTCCTAGACGTTGTCGACTACGACCTCACCTATCTCCAATCACTTATGAAGCTAGCTCATGAATACAACCAGCAAAGCGTCTTCGCAGCTCTCTCGATAAGGTGTCTTAGGACATGTTCTCCCCTGAATACGCCTTCAAAAACGTCCATGCTCGAAAGTGCAGTCAGTCTCAAGGATAACGCGACCACGGAGGAACTGCTAGGCAAGGATTTCCCCATCAATGTAGATGCGGAAAACTCAGTGTTGCATCTCGCAATAAACATACGGTCGCTAGATGTCGTGAAGATGCTGATCGATCGAGGGGCGAATGTCGAGGCTAAAGATGACTTTGGAGGCCGTCCACTACACGCGGCAGCCAGAGCTGGAGATGACGATATTCTCCTCACTCTCATCAGCGCTGGGGCCATGGTCAACAAGACCGATGATTCTGGCCGAACTCCGTTGCACTTGGCAAGTCAGAAAGGTTTCAGCCGCACTTGTATCATACTCATCGAGAGTGGAAGCAGAGTGAACCTGATCGATAAGCAAGGACGACTAGCTGCTCATTATGCTGCGGAAATCGGACAGGACAAGCTTTTAAAAAAATTGCTCGACGCCGGGTCCGATACACTAGTTCAAGATAACCAAGGCCGATCACTCTTGCATTTGGCTGCGCAAAAGGGACAAGAAGCGGTACTGACCATGCTGCTCGATCCAGAGGTAGCGAGCATTGATGTGAATGCGCATGACTTTGAAAAGAAAACGGCTCTTCACCTCGCGGCAATGAGAGGTATAGCCGGCAACGTTTCAGCATTGCTCCTTGCAGGAGCCCAAGTAAATGCGACAGACCAAGACAGCCTAACACCGCTTCACATTGCCGCGGGCCTCTCTTCACAAATCGTGGTGAAAGAGCTTTTGAATTACGGCGCAGATATCGACGCTGGTGATAAACACGGCAGGACACCGCTACACCATGTCTGTTCATCACGATACCCCTGCGACGCAGTCCTGGAAGCGCTCTTAGACAGTGGTGCCGATGTTGAAAAGGCTGATGTTGACAGACGAACCCCTCTTCATTACGCGGCTCAGAATTGCTATTTGCCCGGGATCCTGATGCTCTTGGAATACGGCGCCAGAGCAGATGTGAGAGATAGCAAAGGGTTGGCTCCGCAAGACCTGTTGAGGACTGACAGACCTGCCGCACAGGAGGTGCGGCAGAAACTGTCAGTCGAGGCCGATGCTTGACCTCAACTACATCTGGATTTTAATTGTTAGCGACCATAATATTAGGCCATTCTCCTCTTATTTTCATATTCCCTATCGTTTTGCTACCTCTTTTATCAAAAAAGGAAATGCAGATACTGTAGCAATAACATTGCGAGGTCAATTTCCCTTTTCTATTCTGATTCTCCCATTTGCTCTTTTGGAGTGTAGGGGTTCGTGTATTGTCAGTCAGACTGTTAGCTTTTATTTGTAGCATGATGGCCCAACTCAGGAATAGTTACTTTGTATAAAATCTAGTCGCTATTCCGTTACGATGAATACACTCTTCGCAATGCATTTTTCGACAAATTAATACCATTCGATTAGTTTCATTTCTAGTACTGACGAAAAAACCTCCTCTTTCAAAGATGCAAATCTGTTGGGGTGTGTTGAAGCTGCGCTTCGTATAAGCGTGTTGAATCGCCCTCTCTTAATTATAACTACGAAATTCTAGAGGCCTTTTAATAGACTTCTAGCTGACTATTCACATGGCCCGAAGCCATTTACCAAGTGGCATCAAAAGCATATAGGAAAATCCTTAGAATTGCATCAACGAAGGCGTAAAGCCGGAAGTAGCAAGAATTGCGCGAAAGCGGTAAACAATAGCCTCAAAAAGTAGAATAATTAGGGAGGCTAGGAAGAATGCTCAGAGCATAGGCAGAATGCTACCTCCAACATGTAGATCACCCCTGGATTGCTGGTGACTGGAGGCCGAACCCAGCATTCCGGATCCGATAAACCGAAAACACCAAAAAAACGACCGGCGCCGTGACTTTTGTCCTTTAGTGTTCGGACACTTCCCTTTTTTCGCAAACGTGATCAAACGAACAAGATGGAGATATGAATTCTTCCCCTACATAAAGCCACAGCGAAGCTGTCAAATAAAAGAAACTTCCATGGTTATGAAACTATAATACTATAGTGAGCTGTAACCATTGCCCTTCACCGAGCTAGAAATATCCCGTTAAAAAAAAAAAAAAAAAAAAAAATCACCGAGCCTGAAGCTAACTATTCCTAAATCAAATCAGCGCGACATTGCCTATCCGATGCTGGAAACTTTTTATCCAGATGAACCTCTAAATTCCAGAAAATCAAACTGTGGGAAGACTGACTGTCGATGCTTAGCAAACAAGTCAAGCAGGATAATTTGGTTGCAAGAGCGCGTGTGGATGGTTTGATTCTATGTACTTTTTTTGATGAGAAGAGGCTTCGAAGTAATCCGCTCGACGAGTTGGGGGTACACCATTCACTGAGCAGCATACCCACTCCATAGAGCTGCAGACTCTGCGAATGGGGTGCAACACAATCCATCGTCACTTGGTCACCAAGCAACATCTCTTCTACTCATCCTGATTTCTAGAAACTTACTTTAACGCTCGACACAATGGTTTACACCTGGCACAACATCCAGGGGCGCCCTCTTCGCTCACTGATTTCCATCGCCACGTCTACTGCATTCTTGCTTTTTGGCTACGATCAAGGTGTATTCGCCGGTCTCATAGGCGGCGATGCCTTCCAAAACACATTCAACAAACCATCTGCAAAGACAATTGGAACGGTCACTGCAATCTACGAGATTGGGTTGGTTCCTGCTTCCTTATACATTTGAGATTGTACTGTGCTAATCAAGGAGATGTTGAGATGCTTCTTTGGTGCTGTCTTTAGCTTCATCTTCGGTGAGATGCTCGGCCGAAAAAGAGCTGTCTGGCTCGGGTTGGCCATCATGCTTCTTGGTGCTGCTCTCCAAGCATCTGCATTCTCAATCCCGCATATGATCATCGGACGCATTATCACAGGGTTCGGGAATGGCATCAACACCAGCACAGTACCGATGTAAGTAATATCCTACACCGTTTTGCTTTCTGTAGTATTTTGTCTGACAAGGCAAATAGGTACCAAGCCGAAACAACAAAGGCTAGATCCAGAGGCCGCATGATCTCCCTTGAGGGTTGGTTTATCACTATTGGTATTGTTATTGCATACTGGGTCACCTACGGGACCGCAGGTAGTGCAAGCCCCGACATCCAATTTCGCACACCCATCATCCTGCAGACCTTCTTTGGAATCATCACTATGACGCTCTTAATTGGCCTACCGGAATCACCGAGATACCTCTTGGCCCATGGACGTACTCAAGAGGGCATCGAGGTGCTCTCACTCCTCGAGGGCAAGCCCACTGACTCTCGTGAGGTTCAGCTTCAATTCGAGGCCATCCAGCTTGCTCTCAACGCGGAGAACTCCAGCGGACCAGTTCAACTAAAGGAGTATTTTCGTGGGGGGAAGCAGCAGACTTTCCGCAGACTGTGTCTCGCGTACGGCATCCAGATGATGCAGCAGCTCACGGGGATCAACGCTGTCATCTTCTACTCGTCATACCTGCTTCAGAAAGTCCTCCTCCTGGACCGCAACCTCTCACTCATCGTCGGCGGTTGCACGGGTCTCACCTTCTTCGTCTTCACTTTCATCCCGATCATCTTCATTGACAAATGGGGACGACGAAAGCCACTGATGCTCGGTGCTGCCGGCCAGGCCATCGCTATGCTTTGCATCGCCGTCCTCGTGAAGCTCGCGTCCGAAGGAAACAAGAAAGCTGGCACCGCCGCCATCGTCTTTGTGATGATCTATATTGGCACTTACTCTGGCTTCGCGTGGGTCGCCACTCCCTGGCTCTACCCCACCGAGATCTGTGAGCTCCGCTTTCGCTCAAAGGGAACTGCCCTCGCAAGTAAGTTACCTCTATTAACCCTCCTCCAAATGCCCCATGCAAATTCTAAAAATTCTCAACAGCAACAAGCAACTGGATCTGGAATTTCATGGTAGTCGAGATCACCCCGATCGGCGCACAGAATCTGGGCTGGAAATTCTTCTTCATCTGGATGTGCTTTAACGCATCGTTCGTGCCGATCATCTACCTCATCTACCCCGAGACGGCTGGCAAGTCTCTTGAAGAGCTCGATCTCCTGTTCCACGAAACAACGAAAGCATGGAAGTTAACTTCCAAGGGATCTGCTATCATTGATGCTGGAAGTGACGACGAGGAAGCGCAAGAGAAGGTTGTTGATCAGCTTCGAAGATATAGCTCTGCTCATGCTGAAAGAGATGATTCTCATCGTAAACGGGTAATTGTGACGACAAGACTGTGAGCACTAAATATATTCAATACTTTGCGATGTCCCTCTCCGATGTGGACCTTTCTTTTAGGTATCCGAGAGCATTAAGTTAACCCGCAGCATTTGCGACGATATTTAATTGGTTATCTTCAGCAGAGCTGCACTTTAATTTTTAATTCCAGTATGATCCGTTTAAGTACTTGCGATAGTAGTAGATTTGAGAAGAAACAGATTCAGCAGCAATGTTGCACGCCGCTTGAGGATTTCACTTCGCGAAGAGCGGCGGTGTACCCCTAGTAAGACTACACTACTTCGCGAAATGGCGGGGTACAATATTTATGAATGAGTATATAGTTCGTCGAGCGGTTGTACTTAGTCGAAGGACGTATACCGTTCACCTATGGAAATCTAAACATACGAACAAGTTCAGTAGAGGAGGCCAACCTAACTAAGCAGCAGTGGATCATGTCCTTAACCAATGGAAAGCTGCTCATGATCCGAATACGCCCGTGGGAAACATAGTTCAACCAATCATATTTATTCGCGACACCAAAACAATCCCATAAGCATACATATATATATATAAGCATATGCTTATATAGACATATGCTTATCGAAATCTGCTTATTTTCCGGCCACCAAACCCGAATTGAAGACCTTTCTCTGACTACACCAAGCAGAAACATAAGCAATCACCTTGGATGCCGAACACCCCCATTAAGTTTTATCCACATAAAACCTCTACCATCAACCCAGTAAATCAAAAGCAACGTTTTTTCTTTCCCACTCCGGTAGTTTTTAGGATAAAAAAAAGACGTCAATCACAAGGACAAAAATGTTAAAAAAAAAAAAACCTTATTAGTTTGTATTGTATCTTATATACTGGGTAGTAAAATTTTCTAAAAAAACATTTTTTCTTTTCTAGAAGCTGCGGGCTTTCAGCACAACGAGAAAGAAAGAAAAAAAAAGACTTCCCGCTTGTCCCTCGGTCAATGAGGGGTTTTGAGCTTGTAGATGGGCGGAATCACGGTACCTTCAAAAAATGTCATCACTTACTAATTATAGGACTCAATCCCGAACCTGTCCCGCCCCCCAAGCTTCACTTACTTCACTCCCCTCCAATTCTGGCGAGCCTACATCCGAACTTCCTACCCCCCCCTGTCCCCATCGAGGCGAGCCTGGTTTTGAGACATCCCAACTCGCAACGGTGTTTCTCGGATTCACGGTATTGTTACTGTATAGCTCGTGGGGCAAAGATTGGCTGGATGTCATACTGATGACATCAGGTGGGTTATTGTAGTAGTCTGATGGGTATTGGGGTGTTTATTAGCTCCTCATCTTGCATAATGCACTGAGATTCGGGCTGGGGTGTAGTATTTGAACAGCAGCTTACGGTACTTCCCAGCAACATCTCCCACCGGCTGCCCCCCCGTGTATACCCAACCTCCCTCGACAGCCTGCTCTCCTTGATTAGCCACGGCTAGATTTTCCCTTTCCGCCTTTTTTGCATTTCTTTTCTTCCATATACAAAATGCAATCCCGGCGCCCGCCGCGACTAGGAGCACCGCAATTCCTACCACCACCCCCGCAATAATTGGCACTGTCTGCAAAGAGCTACCTGCCGCAGCACGCGACGTGGCTGTGGCTCTGGTGGTTGTGACTGTGGAGGTTGTGATTGTGGTGGTTGTTGGGAAGGAGGAGGAAGCGATGGTAGAAGCACTAATCCCTCTACACGGCCCCGCACATGCCGGAGCGGGATTAGTACAATTTAGCTTCCCCAACTGGCATGGATTACCCTCAGCGCAACACCCCTGAAACGATGGAGTCGTGTATTCACATGAATACCACAAGGTACCTAAAGGGCATATACCAAGAGCAGACCCTATGTCACTCCCGCCTGGAGGAATTTCGGCAAACCAGAAGTCCTGTGACGGGCAGCCCATCCCACCACATGGGTCTATGTCACAGCACCCGAGAAAATTTGGGGTCGAGGAGCTGCAGTTATACCACTGGCCTTTGTAGCAAGGTGGGTCGCCCATTTCGATTTCTAGAGGGTGTATTTTTTTTTTGGCTGAGAGAAAAATAGAATGCAGCTATCCAGGACGACTTTAACCTCGGATAGAAAAAGTGAGGAGTGGCAAGGCAGGCAGTTGTGGAGGATATATGTACTGTATCTGTTGGAAGCTGAAAGAAGCATGGTTAACTCGCTGAGGCATAACTAGCATTGATGCTCAAGCACAAATTTTCGCGTGCACATAAAAATAGATCGTAGAAAAACTACAACTATCATCCCCACACCCATCCGTTAGTTCTACCATTACCTCTTCTCAGCCTCGCATAGCCACGGGGTCATACGCAATCCAGACCGATATGCAGATGCAGTTCCAGAACAAGCAAACACCGAATCCCATGGTGGCGTGGCGCACGGAGTAGATTCCTCGGAAAAGCGTTGGATTATCATGATGCGGAAACTGCACAGCCGGGCTGCAAAGATGCAGCCGACACAGCAAGATGCAGGAAATTGTCCACGGAAACTTTCACCAGCCACCTTTTCGCAACCCTTCAGAAAGATTTCCTCTTCGACGCCAAACTTTCACACATCTAATAATAGTATTTTTCACCAAGAGGTCATGGATTAATAGAAACGATGAGAGAGACGAGCGAGATTCCTCTGCTTCACCGTGTATGAAGAGGAGTGGCTGAACGATGCTATTTTGGAAACCGGGCCTACATACGTAGTACGTAGTACACCCTTTCCTTCCCCTAGCAACTTGGCTTCCCAGGTGAGATCCTCGAGAACCCCATCCTTGGAGTCTTGGGAATATGTAAGCCGGTTTGGTCGAAACAAAGCAAAGCCAAAACTCTGGTTAGTTACGCCAAGCCGGTGTACTGCGTAGGGTGGTCTGAAACATTTTACTTTTTTCTTGTGGAAAAACTTGAAGAAGATGTGCATGGCGAGGCGGATGCAGAGAGAACGGCTGATGGGTTAGGCGGTAAGGCGTCACATTGGAAATTTCACTCGGTCGGTCGCATTCATCGAACACAACACACAACATAGCGCCAATATCTCACAACAGTTCCTCCAATTCTGTTCTCACAGCAGTGAGCTCCTTGTATTCTCTATTGAGTGCCAGTAACTTCTTTTCTCTCTCTTTTTCTTTTTCGTCTTCTCTGTTACTTTTGATGATTTACCTAATCTGCCCATCTCTGTAGATCACCCGCCACGCCGCGCCAAACTTCCCCCACCAAAGTCCTCCCTTCACTACAATATCACTTGGAATACAAAGATAATCTACAACTGTAGATGAGGTCTTTTCTTCTTTCACACAAAGACAGTATATATTAGATTGGAATAGTCGATAGGTATTGGAGGCATCTTGCTTAATTGTTTTCAGGCAGCAGGAAAGCAGTAGAGAAAATCACACCAGAATGAATTGCAGGGGTTGAGCCGCAGGGCTGTAATTTTTTGCATTAGGCGAAAAATTGATGTGGCGCGTTGTCTCTTATAGGTCGCGGTGCATAAATTAAGTCGCCACTTGCAACGTTCGTTCTATTTTAGAATGTCTTAAAGTGAAGTGATTTGGATGAGAACTGTAACCAGTATCATTACAAATCTCTAAACTAAGTTTTGGGTAGGAGTAAGAAACGGGTTAGGTGCAAAGCCAACGTATGTATGTATGTACAAGTACGTAGTACATCTTCTTGTATATGATGGCACCCCACTATTGGTACCGCAGGATCCATGAGTTCCCGTTCCGTGAGGCTCCTTGCATTTGGGAAACCACCCCTCGCATCTCCCGTCGTTACGCAGGGCCCATGAGTTCCCGTCCCGTGAGGTTCCTTACATTTCCTGAATTACCCCTGCATACCCCTGAGAGATCGCCTCCGCTAGATCAGCTCGGGTTTTGCCAGTACGTAGTATAGTTAGGTGGTAGAAGCGACAATACTTGCCACAAGTTGCGCTGCACACGTTGTACAGATTACTCCGTACGCCGTTCATACGCCGCACACCAAGAGGAACCCGGCGGCAAAGCACAAGCGACAGCCTCATAAGAGGAGTAGTAGCCTGCTCCAAATTATCAATGCACTTTGCGGAGCATAGTATTTTGGTTCTAAATTCGCAACCTTTTATACATGCGTCTTGTTGCTGTTGCTGACTTGACTAGCATGGCGTAAGTGTACTTTGTCGCACCTTTCAAGCACTCCATCCTTCTCTTGCTTTTCTTCGCACACTCTGTCTATGTCCTCCAATGAAAGTTTTCTACGCACATTATCTTGGCTGCTCACGAACTATTTACTTCCTACATTCACGGCACTAACAGTTATCTAGGAGTGTCGTTGCCGCCTCTTCTTCGATCTTTGATTTTTTAAGAGATCCGTCAAAGTCGTCGTTGCAAGTTCCACCGCAGTCAGCACACACGCCTGGCTCTGTTGTTACATCTCTCCTGCTTCGCCGCCTAGACGTCGAGTTCAAACGCCAGTCGCAGGCTATCCACCCTACCGAATGGCTAAACCTGTTAACGCTATGCTTCGCTCCTCTTCTTACACATATTCTCGTTGGAGTTCCTGAACCGACTGTTCTTTCGGGAGCGCTCCCTTGGCATGAAAGGATCTGTCATTTCAACCCTACGTCAATAACCTGGCGATACTTTGCAATCGCAGACCGGCGATTTCGTGCTAAGTGGTGGAGCCGTCATGACCTAGCCGCAACTTGTGCAGTGTTTTGGGATGGGAATAAAAAACGTTGGGATGGCTCTCTGGAGATCTTGTTTAGGAAGAGAGATACGGCTACGAAGTCTCCGGACTGTTCTCACATATCTCTGGTTTCTAAATCGTTTTTTCAGACACTCGTCGTCGCCCTACAAGGGGTTCAAGCCATTTACGTTTTAACCTTCTACGCGATAGGCAAGGGACCTAAACCGGGCCACCCGCTTTCGAATGTGTTTTTTCCGTTGGCGATTATTGGTCTCCTCAGAATCCCTGCAGCTTTCTGGTTAACTGACCAGTATTTGTTTCCCGAAGATGAGAGCTGCAACGCGATCGAATTGGAGCCCTTGGCTCCGCTGATATGGCGTGGTAGTAACGGAGCACCCAATATAGGGGGATATCAAACACCAACTCCAGAGAGAAATAGCACTTCCACTGCAAATTCCACCAACCCGTTTGACCAATTTCGCTCTCTAAGCTCATGGCAAGGTATAGTGGTTCGAACCATTTTTATCGTATTTTTGTTAGCGCTGATGGGGTTAACCCTTCATTTTTTTGCGTTAGACTTTATACGTACTACTAGGAATAGCCTTTCTTCATTCTTATCGCAGCTCTTTTACATAAATTTCCTCGCATGGACTATTTTTTATTTTTCAATCTATATTTTGAGTGAACAAGGCAACACGACAGTGATTCCTTGCATTGCATCACCCTTGTACAAGATCTACACTATCCTGCTCTTTCTGCTATCAATTGCGTTTATTGTGATAAGTGCCTTAGAGACACGGAGGACGAGATGCGGCTTGTACACCACCAACCCGGTTGAGTGGAACCAAGATGATGACATGTGTAAATCATACACGACGTTTAATTGAGCGCATCAGGATGCGTGTTTTTATTATAGCCACCTCGGTAAAACAGGCGTGGCAAATAAATCACGTGTGAACTAACAGACTAAATATTTAACAATCTGCTGGTATGGTGGCACCAGAGGTCTGGACGTGTAAGGAATACTTCGTACTGCAGGGTCTATGGGTTCCCGCCCCTGGCATCTCCAAAGTGGATGAGTCCTTTTCGTTGGAAGAAGTGTCTTGGTAAATAATCGAACGGCAAGCAGGTCCCGCATTGGCCGGCAGCCGCTTTCCCTTGGGGTATAAAGACCGCGAGCTCCCCCTTCAATCCTTTTCCACCGCCCCTCAGAAACCACAAAACTCCTCCGGTCGCGCACCCCCTCCTCTTCGGCCCTTTCTTCCTCGCCCCAGAGGTCGATCACGGTAGACTTCGCGCCGAAAGTGCAGAGCCGGACGTGGGTCTTTTCAGTGGCCCAAAAACTGGGTTTGACTCGAGAAATGCGGCCCCTCCTTCCAGTTTCGAGGGACGCCACGACGTCGAGCGCAATGCCGTTTCTCAGGTGGCTCAGCCTTTAGAGCTTGGCGAACACGAAGATCTAACGCCTGATTCTAAGCGTCCGCGTCCTTGCAGTCCCTCGCATCCGTCGGGCGAGCAACTACGCGATGGGATCAATCCAGCGAGTTTGCAAACGGGTCGCACCAGATCAGAAGCCACGCCATCTTCTCCTCGTCCTCCCAGTCCGCCTCCACACTTCTCCAAGGCGTCACTACAGGACCGGCACAGTCAAGAACATCATCTCCATATCGGCCGAGGAAAGAGAGAAGGGTGGCATAGGGCACCGAAGCGGCGCACAGTATACTACATCCAAGATCGCCTTCGACAGACATCAGTAGAGATTCACACGCTATGAGGAGTGTCGCCGACGCGATCAAAGAAGCCCCGGAAAATGCTGCCCCCGCTGGGGCTGCTTCAAGACTATCTTCCGCCACCCAGCCACCACATCCGTCTCGCTCGTCCGAACCGGAGAAGTCAACGCCTCGTTCTGCTCGAGGCTACTCTCATTCTACCAATCGCTCTAGTGTGCTACCGCAGACCCGAATCAATCAACAGGATCAAAGCGGAATCATCCACAGCGGATCAGAGGAGCAGCAACGTATCTCTCCGTTCGATGCTCTAGAGGGTGGTGATGGCGAGCAGAAGCTGGAAAAAGAGTGGAAGAAGAAGGAAGGAGAAGGACGAGGAGAGGAGGAGCAAGGGGGGATAGGATGACACTTATGGCGACGGTAAAATGGAGTGGTAGCACCAATGTGTCGAACAAGGCGGATCAAAGTCCGCGGCCGGCCATGTGACAGGATTGCTCCCTACCGCGACCCATCTCCAGAGCCAGATGAAGACAATAGGGGTCACGGCACCGGCGTTTCCAGCAATGGCGAGCACAACAGCGCCAAGTTCGATGAAGAGAGTAGCCCACGTCCTGCCAAGCGACTAAAGCCGTCCACATCTCGCGACGGGCCACCGCCACAGAACCGCAAGCACCATTTTCAGTAGCGGCCCGCGGAGGCCACGACATCCCAAGCCTCAGCGGCGCTCTCGTAAGCCGCACTTTTCCCTTGACAGGCAGTCGGGAGTCGGCATGGGTCCTATCTGCCTACGGTTCGACATAAGCAGCGGCACCACTCTTCTACAGAGCCAAGACCGAAAAGCCATAACTAGGCATGACGGCGACCAGAGCTATGGTACTTCCGTCGACTGCAGACTCGCTAGCATGGACAGAAGCGCCCTCTGGATCCGGCCCCCCCACGGAACCCTCACAAGCTGCGAAGGCAGTTGGTGCTGGCCAGGAATGGGAAATCCGCGATATTATAGGCAAGAAGGACGTCGATGGCGAGGTGCAATACTTACTTGGTAGACTGGCGCCTGACACTGATACCTGAAGATGCACTGGTAAATGCAAAGGAGCTGATGGACGAGTTTGAGACACGACTCCGAGCCCAACTCGAGTCCAAGAGCAGACGAGGATGACGGGGTTTAAAGCAAGGCGAGCGGGCGGTGGTAGAAGCCGATGCATCGGGTGGCCAACAGTGGAAGAGGCCCTAAGGTTAGCCCCGGAAGCAAACGTGAGGCTGGCTATCAAGAGTCATCTCAGCGCGACAGGCAGCGTGGCGGGGCGACCCGTTGTCACGGTAGGTTGCCTCCAACGAAACGCTAAGCGGAATTCACAAGGTTGGCTACGAGTACTGCTATGAGACCATCAAAATAACAACCGTCCTTTTTGCTCTCTACGGTATCCCGAGTGGCCAGGTCATGGAGAGAGTGCACTTCCTTGCAGTTATACACATTTGCAATATGAAGAAGTGGTCATACAGCCGATTTCAGTTGGGTCAACGATCTGATTCCCTTCGACGGTCTGCACTTGTTATTCTATATTCTGCGAACCGCTCACTGCTCTCTTTCCTCCTTTCCGCAATTCGGCCGAGGAATCTACACCATTGCTGAACGCCTAGCGTGAAGGGGGCATCGGTGAAAGCCAAAATCGAACATCTTGAGTGTCTCCAAGAGCAAAGCAACGCGCCGCTCTATGAAGGTCCGCAAGCTTCACCTTCCACTACAGATTGTTGAAGTTGTCGCGTATCTCGGAGCATCCCAACCTATCAACCCCTCCCGAAGCGTTGGGCATTGATTCTATTACTGGAAGGAGACGCTGGTAAATGCTGCAATCTTTCACAAGCCGCCGCAAATTTCAAATCGCGTCCAGCATCGTTGCGGTCTAAGATATAGCGTGTCCGATGAACAGAAAAAGAGGACGCGACGGTGCTCAGGATGAGGGTGGATGACTGCTCGTGGGTAGAGGTCCCATACCGCCCTTCCTCACCGAACTAAAGACGATTCTGGTGTGCTATTCTACGAAACTCATGTTGAACGAATGGGAAGGTGAACCGAAGGTGAGCACAAAGTGAGGTTTCAACGAATTGAATTGTAGGGTTTTCATCTACATGAGAACTAGCTAGGAAGCGAAGTGGTGTGTGGGCGAAAACCTGCACCATGCAGGTCGCCGTTCGTGACCGCTATTTCAGGGCTCAACCCGCCCCTTTTCCAACAACTCAAAGCAGCGTTGCTGAAAGTGACGGTGCTAAATCCCGACACTCCCTCTCACGGACCCGGCCTAGTATCACGTGAGAGTGAGTCTCGTACCTCTGACAATCGGAATGGACATAGTTATTCCCTTGCTTACCGTCAATTCACACTGGCTCCTGAAGCATTTCTTGCTCTTCGTGCAATGTCTTGTACGTGTATACAGACTTCGAACCCTAACACTCCCATCAAACGGGCCAACATCTTGAGCATGGCCTCTGATCCTCGAATCGGCCAAGATCCTCAGCAGGGAATGAGCAATGTTGGTGCTTCGTGACAGGATTGGAAGTGGGTACTGGAAACAAGGTTATAGAAATGTGTTATGAGAGGAGGTCGCTGGTAAAGGGTTGACCTATCGAGGACTGGTTATGAACCAGAGCGGCTAGAAGATGCTAGAACAATATATTCGCAATTCTTCCCAGACCCTTCTATATGCATTCTGTTCATCTTATTATATTATATAGTTTGAACAATTGTAGCCAGCAAACAAGCACTTTTGAGAATTGTTTATATCTGAACTAATAATATAATGGTTTATCTTCAAACCAGGGAAACATTGGGATTGAATATTATTAGGAAAACTCGGCCTGAAGCACATCCTATCGCAATCGTCTGATTTTCAACCATCGAAAACGTAGGTCGATGTTCTGGAAGAATCCAAAGAACTTTATTATCGTTCCAAGAATAATCGACACTAAGACAGTACCCCGATCGATTGGGGGTTCGAATAGGAGGTGAGGAAGATTGGCCTAAAACGACCAAGCCTAACTCAGTAATAAGATGCAAATTATCAGGGCTGAACGATAGTTTTGTAAGAAGAGCCAATCTCGAGCCTCTCGGCATCCCGGATTCCTACCGTCCTGTCGGACGAACCGGACGCCAGCTGCCTTCTGTCGTGAGAGAACGTCATTGAATAGACTAAATCTGTATGGCCCCATGTATAATTCAATTCCTTAACGATGGATGAAGTCCTTATCTTGTGCCGCTTCGCTGCTCGGCTGATATCCCCTATTGGCTGCCAACAAGCTTCTTCAGCCCCACGATTAATGTCGCGCATAAGGGCTTCATATCGCCATCTCTTCCTGCTATTGCCGCCACTATCACTCCCATCGATCATTCTCATGAACGATATGGTCCCAAAAGCATCATCACTGTCGGCAAAAGACTACCTCACGAAGGACCCAAAGTCTGGCATCTTATCCAAGATCTTCCTCGGTGGGCATGCAGAAGGATATTGCATGATAGTATCGCGGCCGCTCGATGCAATTTCGATGACACTACAAAGGGATATCTACGATTTGCACGATCCTGGTCGTTTAATTGATGAAGTCAACTCCGTCGATCTAGACCCTCTCGCATCGATTCGATATGCTTGTGTCTACTGGATTGACCATCTATATTATCTATGTGAGATTGATAGTAGTCACTATGATGATGTTGGCCTATGTGATGGCAAGATAATCGACATCTTTATGAAGGAGCACTTTCTTCATTGGCTGGAGGCTCTGAGCCTAATGGGAAGCATATCATGTGCAGTGATTACAATAAGAAAGCTGGAAAATCTGCTTGTCGTAAGTATTCGCCTTCTTGCCTCTAATATAGTCTTGCTTTGAGCTAAGTTAGTCAAGCAAAACCCCAACAACGCCACGCTCCTCCTCTCCATAATACGTGATGCGAATCGATTCGTTCTTTACAATAGAGGCAAAAGGCGCCTCTCCAGGTATATACGTCGGCCCTCGAGTAAGATCAGAACACTCTTCCAACATGAACAGCCATCATGGATTAATACAAGTCCACTAGTGGATAGAAATTGGAGCCCATGTTTGCAGACACTTGAGGGCCATACTTCCCAGGTCACCTCAGTAGCGTCCCCTCACGACTTTAGATCAACCTTCACACTCTATTCAAGCTCCGAACTGGCCAGGGTATTGCATACATGCCGACACATCTTGGATCACCTGGAATCTGGAATGGTAACAAAGTTCTTTGGATTCCTCCAGCATTTGATGGTCAGAAACCAGACTATTTATTGAACTATGTGGATATATCGAAGTACGAATTGAATTGATTGCTCTTCTAGCTACGAGGCACTGCCTCTACATATAGACGTCTTTGCCCGCGATGCCAGCATCGCGTAGCATACATAATAGGGGTCGGAACTGTGGTGTTCCGAGTCCTGCGACATGTGGCGGTTTCACCAGTGCCACATCACCACCGCCATGCCAATGCCGTGGCCACAGCAATGCCGTCGTGACAATGGCAGGCACATCACGATAGTCATGACGTGCTACACTATTGCACTTGGATGTGGTTCAGGCCGAGTCCTTTTCATTGGATTTAACGTCAATGTTTCCCCAATAAAGACAAACAAATAATTGTTTAATAAAATCGCTATGATAGAAGGGTATGAGAGGGGCTATAAGGGGTCGTATCAACTGTTCTAGCATCTTCTAGTGGCAGATGGCCCGCTCGCGAACGTGTCTCAGCAGCGAAACATGACAAAAAAAATCATACGCAAGTAAAGTCGAAGTATATTAACTATATCTATTCTGTCAATGTAGAAACCATACGGTTTCCATTTCCCGGTGTCCAATTGTTTGTTAGCAGTGGCCACATCCGCGGATCCAGGCGGTGGAACAGTCGACACTCTGAAATGAAGCGAAAGAGGTGTTCCTGCTGCAGTGGTCTCAATGGGTAGTGTTGGAATACTGAGGACGAGAGGGGTGGAACGCCTTCTTGATTCTAGCATACAGAAAGATTAGCACAAACGCAGAATATGTAGAATAGAGTAGACAAATGTAAAGGCCGAAATGGGCACAAGAACTTCCACCGGGAGCAGACTTTTCATACCTGCGGGAGCATGCATGCTGCCGCGCAGCGTGCCCGCCCCTCCATTCCCAACAAGGGTCTTACCTCCAGCTAAGCCTCCGCAACACCCGGCTTTGTACGAGGTCGTTTTCTCCCAAGTAGCCGCTGGTAACTGTTGGAGCAATCTTGTGTGGTGGTGTATTACATAATTACATCACCACGATGCTCATGGGGCCCTCCCATCATTGACATCATACGGCACTGCGCTTTTGCATCACCAAGTTCTTTTTATTTCTTTCATCTCATGTGTCTAGAATCAACACGCGCTACACACAGTGCCACTATCATCGCCACGTGCTAATAGCCTGCGTGATTCATCAGCAAGGTCTTGACGAGAACTATGTTGAAAATGTGCTTCGTATAAGCGGAATGAATTGTCTTGATAAAAATTCTAACTAAACTATGAGATTCTAGAGGCCTTATATAGACTTCTAGCCGCCTATTACATGGCCCGAAGCCATTTACCAAACGTAGACGAAAGCATATAGAAAAAACTGCTCGAAATAGCAGTTACGAAAACAGTAGCCTTAAAGCATATTAATAGACTTCGAAATGGGTGTCACAGTAACATTAAACAAAACGGAGGCTGTAGAGAATGCTCCGAACGCAGCTGGAATACTGCGTTCCATACCTCCTGGATCGCCAAACCCCCTGGATTGCCGAACCCCTGGATCATCCGGATCCAGCATTCCGCGCTCGGCGAACCGAAACCGCCAGCATTCCTAACAAACCAAAATAGCTACGGAGTACTACTCTGTACTCTAATCGTCCGGAATCATCACCTCAGACCTGTTTCAAATAAAAAATGTCTTGTGGATCTAAAGTCAAGAGGAATCGGAGGGGAATCAAAGGGTTTTTTCGCCCATAGATGCGGAGTATATGTGAGCTCGCTGAGGTTAGTGAAGTAATAGATACGACATTGTACGGAGTACATGTTTGCATTATTAGCCGTGTGCAAAACAATTTCGAACCACCACAACTCCACCAAAATACTATCAAATTCTTTTTTGAAGAAAAGCGAGAACAAATAAACAATTGAATAGACAAGGTGTCTACCAATCCCTTGAATTTTCTCGTTGTTGGTTGTTGGTTGTTGTGTTGTACGTAGTACATCCATCCATACTTACTTTTGGCGCGCAGTCCTTAGGAGATCGACTGCCTAAGTAACAATATTTATAGGTATCTATTGTACCAACCATAGCTAATTCCATCCACCCCAAAAGAAAGATCCTCTTCCACTGAAAACCAGGTTGGGTGGGCTAGGTAGAAGCGGACTGTATTGAGCAACTAATTGTTATGTGACATGTGTTGTGCGAAAACAGGATAAAAGTGGGTCTAAATACCAGCAAGCGAGCCAGTTACTATATTAATACCCTCAACGTTCGTAATGAATAGCATCATAGAATGAGAGATACGGGGCTAGCATTATGCAAGTGACTAAGTACAGAAAGTACCAACTGATCAAATGGCAAATATCAATAGACCGAGACTGGAATATGTCCCTTCACCTGCCTGCATAAACACAAAACAAGATATTCACATGCCAAATTATTGCCCAATTAAAACCATATTTTCACCCCCTTTGAAAGCGATCTAATTCCGATTCGACTCTTGTCAATTGAGCTTTCCTCGATCACTATATTAAACTCGACTAAGTATGTCATGGTGCAGAAAATCCTTTGTTGCGGGAGATCAACCGTGAAAGCTAAATGTCGTTCATTGGCCGATATGCAAGGTGTGCCACGTAGTCTCACAGGTGGCGAGGAGGACTTTGCAAGAGAACCATTAGAAAATAAGCTTATTGGTTTTGTGGCTGATAACTAGTTTAGCTATGGCTAGACAGAATTGATCGGAGAACGAAATAGAATGGAGGGGAAGGAGTAAAAGGAGGCAGGTTTTCTTCTTATTTAAATCAGCGAGAACCTCAATTTCGTATGACCAAAATCCCTTTGTTTCCAAAACGAAATCTTCGTAAGCTCATCATAAACTGAGGTGTTAGCGTCCATCCAGACCTCCTTAAAGCATTTGAAGTCGTGACGATGTTGGAGCCGTCCGCTGAGGCAGAACCATTTCCTGAAATTCGTACGCTACTGTCTTGGGTTTGCCAGGTTCATGTGCAAGACGTGACGAGAGAAACTCTTGTAGTATATAGTTAGTCTAAGCCACCAACCCCCAGGACATCAAGAGTCTAACATACCTTCATTACACTCCCGAATTCGGGATTTGATTTCCTCAAATATCGACACGATATCATCCCCAAGTCCATTCCAGTCTGTCTGCAGTGGATGCGTTCTGAATGCGGCATTAAAATGATCACGTACGGCAACAGCCATTCTCCGAATATCCTCGAGAATCTGGGACGTTTTAGAAAATAGCCGTCTTGAGATGCGAGTGTTTTGAACATACCAAGACGTCTTCCAAGCTCATGGCCAAGAGCTCCAAGCCACTCATATAAAGCACCACCGAAATGAAAATGGAAAGCGGGTTATCCCCTGAGTGCGTCTGTCTTACAACACTACCCCGCAACCCGGAGACAGATTTGGACTCAAGGGCACGAATCTTGCTCTCCATATCTCTGGTTAGTTGGTGCATCACTGCAGCAGGGGCTGCCTGAAAGCCGTTTGGACTCCGATAGTAGAACACCTTGCCATGAACTACAGCCAATGAGTAGAGTGTGCAGGAAGTTTTGACAAACTCAGCCTATTTCGACATATTAGCCGAAGCCCTGGCAGGTTTTGGATTGACTTACATTAGGCAGATCCATTTCCACATACTTCAAAGCGACCAAGAATAAGGAGCAAGGTAGGTGAGGACGATGACCCTGACAGTGCCCGCATATCTCCGTGCTCGAGAGTGCCCAACTTGTCAACTTGTTATCCCCGCTAGATTTACCCCACGCCGAGCACTCTTCCTTGTCGCATGCAAGATCCGACATGTGGGCGTTTTCCCAGCTGCCAGTCTTGCAGTTAAACCTCCTATATTCGGGTGTATTGACGGAGCTTTGGAAAGACCGAATATTGACGCCTAGCGTCGGGCAAACAGGGTCGGATGCTATCTGGAGCAGCAATAATCCCCGTGGGGGTCCCCACCGGGTTGAAGTGTCAAAAAGGTAGGCGACAGCGTCTGCACGATCATGTTTTACTACAGCACAATAAGTAACATGGTATAAAAAAAACTCAGATACGGAGTCATTACCAAGCCGCATCGCTCCCACAAATGGTCGTACGCAATCTTGAACCCATTTCCAGGGTTCATTGTCCCGACAATTCGGGCATGGATCTCCAGGCTCACACTAGCAGCTTGATATTAGAGGAATTGACCCGACTTATTTATGCACGCCTGTTGTAAACTAACCTTCTTTTTGAGGTTGTGGCACCTCAAACATGCTCCCTCTGTGACTTCATTTCTTTTAGGGCTCTCACCGCTCCCCCCTTCTTCTTCTGGCTCAGAAAACTTCGTAAGACCGAGACGGGGTAACGGTATCGGTGGCCCGGTTAGCGGTCTCTCTGCGATTTCGGGGCCTTGGAGCGGCGGATGAGACACTAAACATGGTCTTCGGAGTTCGAGAAATCGCGGGTCGATGCAACCTTGCTCCAACAGGTTTTTCGTGTTACTGGACTGAAAACTGCCAGTTACCTGGATCTTCCAGATATCCTCAGCGCCAGAGGGAGGATCACTGATCGGATCGATATTATTGAATGCGGTCAATATCGTGTTGGCTACTGGAGTTTGTGAATCGTTGTCCGCAGCCAATACCATATCAGTCACCTGAGGCGAACGTTCACTCCTTGTATTCAATGGTGTATTAGGCGCTGGAGCTTTGGGGGCTTGGGAGAGACTGGGCATGTCATCCTCTGCATCCTCTAGTAATGAGTCAGGATGATAGAATTGAGAATCATCATCGCTCATAATGGTGTTAGTCGGAGATCCTCCCAAATTCAGATGACTTCGACTAAAATCCATTAGCCGTCTGGGACTTTTAATGAACTCCAAAGTTCAAACTCCATTCCTCCGATGAGTCCATAAATGTAGTCAATACGGGCTGTGTTTTTGCCGCCGTATGCCCGCCTACGTGCTTTGCACATGGAAGAGGCGAGTGGTCCCGGTGACGTGGATCTGAAAGCTAGCTGTATTTCTGCCTGGTATCCAGTAGCTCCTTGTCCTTTTCATTCGAAGCGACAACTACGACATGACACTTGTTCGAGATCTTATGGCTTGGGCGAGGCGGGAGGCGCAGACGCGTGCTGGGTAATTGGCCGAGGACTTTATCCATTAGTTTTGGTGTTGGGTTTTGCTTATGTTACCTTAGAATAGCATCATTCTGTATACTACCCGATGAGAGGTGGCTTCCATTCATCGAGTACCCCGCTCGACGAGTGGCGTACCCACTCCATGGGGATGCAAACTCCGCGAACGGGGTGCAACACTTATCTTTGGATGGGTAAGTATGCCGTGACCACAACAAATTTTCGCGTAAGTACTAACTACGTACTCTGTATCACACTGGACTTAGGGGTTCTGAGTGTACAAGAAACCTCCAATTGTACGGGCCCCGAGATTGAGAATGGAGACAGGCTGCTGTTCCTGGGATTCGTACATGTTAGTGGTCATGAAAATTATTGAGACGAAAAGACAGCTCTCTTTGTCGTTGTTGAAGTGGTGAGCGAGAAGTGTTCAGATTGGCTTGATTAGATTTGCCAAAGTACTCGGAAACTAGCTAGCTAAATAGACCATCATAGAAGCAATAAAGGCCATAACCAGTCTCGGAGTGATCGAATTGAGCACCGAGACCGACACGAAAACAGCAACAGGAGCAGGCCTCAGCTGAGACCTGCACAACGAGAACGGGTATGTGGCATACCTGGCGGGAGTCTGTATGCTCCCGAGCAGCATACCCGAACCTCCCTTACAAAGTGCTCACCAAATGCTCACTTTGCAATCAGTAACGCAATAGTCGTCTTCCTCCAACAGAAACATTGAGACAATAGCATCCAGAGTCACAGGCCTCTTGTTGTCTAAAGCAAGTGCCTCTCAGCTCTCGTTGCAAAGTACCAGAACCGGTCGCATAACCACTTCCTGTAATGTCTACAGCAACATGAACGAGGTCCCTAGTGCGCGAATACTGTTGAAGGTATTGGAAGCATGCTATGGACCATTCACTTCTCTTGTGTTAACACGCCAGTGCTAACACCTTCGCTTCCGATACTCTTCTTCTCTCTCTGCTGTAGTAATTAATCAATAATTGTTCTGCTCACCTTGAAGACCAATCTTCATCCAACAAATAATAGTCTGACTCATCCGACGGCGGGATAAAGCAAAGTTGAACTTACAGAAGCGAGACGCCTTGCCGGAAGAGGGATGGCTCACTCTTGGTCGCCGCGCGGAACCCAGTTTTGGTAAGGACTCCAGAACTTCTTTTCCACAACTGCAACGTCTTGCTCGACATGAACGTGGGAACGAATTCTATATTTGCTGGGCTTCAGTGGCCGATATGGCCTATTGCAATCACTCTGCTCTCAGCACACGCCGTCTTCCTTGTGACCAGGTTCATCAAACGGAGGAGGTTTGCGTATGGTTATGTAAGGAAAACCATTCGCAGTCGGTTGAAGCATCAGCGAAAAGCTCAGTTTAGATATTCTAACCCGTGTGGGGAAATTAGCCTCAGCCGCCCTTCGGCTTCCTTCTCGGTCACATTCCTAGCTTGGCTAAAGTCGCGCGAAGTATCCCCCTCGACGTGCATCCCCACGTCCTCATGTCACACATTCACCGTTTCTACAACCTCGGCCCTTTCTTCGTCATCGACTCTTGGCCGATATCACCAGAGAAGACAATGGTGATCGCGGATCCGGACATTGCTGCGCAGGTGACGCAGACGCGCTCGCTGGACAAGCATCCCGCCCTCGCTGCCTCTATCAAACACATAGTTGGCAATGAAAGTATGATCCTAACGTCTGGCGACAAGTGGAAGTGGATGCGTTCCGTTTTCAATCCAGGATTCTCATCGTCACATCTGATGAATGTGCTGGCGAGCGTCATCGTCGATGAGGGTCTCGTCTTTTGTGGTAAACTCTCGCGGTTCGTGGAGACTGGGGAACTCGTTTATTTCGAGGAGGAGGCTACACGATTGACGATCGATGTGATTGGCCGAGTCGTGCTGGACATGGAGTTTCACTCTCAGACGGGCGAGAATGAACTCGTGTCTGCGTTTCGGGGCAGTGCGAGATGGACCAAGACATTTTCGGGTCTCAATCCGTTTGTGAACTTTAACCCGATCCGTCCCGTCATGACGTGGTGGTACGAAAGGAAGATGAATCGCTACCTAGAAAAGGTTCTGGTGGAGCGGTTTGCGTCGCGGAATGGGGCCATGAATCAAAAGCAATACCGTAAGCATATCATCGACCTGGCTCTCGAAGAACATATCAAGGAGAACAATGGTGAGCCCGTCGATATCCGTGATGCCAACGACTTGTTCAAATGGATGGCTATCGACAATATCAAGACGTTTATCTTTGCGGGGCATGACACGACGAGCAGTACGATTTGCTATATATTCTACCTGCTCAATCAACATCCGCAATGCATGGCTAAAGTCCGCAAGGAGCATGATGAGGTCTTTGGCACAGAAGTGGAAATGGCAGCGGAACGAATGAAACAGTCACCGCACCTGCTTAACAAGCTGCTGTACTCGACTGCCGTCATCAAGGAAGTCCTCAGGTTGTATCCCGCGGCGTCAACGATCCGAGCGGGTGATCCAAACATCCCCATCGTTGCCAACGGCACCTCTTACTCTACTGAAGGCTACCTCGTCTGGATCATCAACCACGCTATTTCCCGCCGCGCCGACATTTATCCCGATCCCGACTCCTTCCAGCCGCAACGTTTCCTCACTGACGACGTCCACAAAGACGCTTGGCGGCCGTTTGAAAAGGGTCCACGGAACTGTATTGGTCAGGAATTGGCGATGCTAGAGATGAAGATTATTATGGTGTTGGCGGCAAGAAAATTTGATATTTGTGGGGCGTATGAGGAGAGGGATCGGTTGGTGGGGAGGGGGAAGGGACCGGATACGGTGTATGGGGATAGGGCTTATCAGGTGTTGATTGCGTCGGCGAAACCGAGAGATGGGATGCCGGTGACGGTGAAGAAGGCATTTTGGTCTGAGGGTGTTGATTAGAAGTTTCAGTTTGACTATTTCACTTTTTGGATATATACAAAAAACCGAGTATGTTGCTCGGGAGCATGCATCAACCCGCCGGGTATGCTACATACCCTTCGCCACGCTACTTAGGCCTCATTAGAGGCCCATCTTTCTGTTTGTGCCGATTTCGGCCTTTGCGTTTGTCGATTCTGTTATTTGCTGGGTCGGACCTGAGCATTAGGAAGGGCGCGGGTGTGCTGCTTATGAGCATGCATCAACCCATCGGGTATGCTACATACCCTTTGCCATCGTTACAGGCCTATCTTTTAAGTTGAGCCGATCTCGGCCGTTACGTTTGTTAGTTCTATTCTATATACTCTACATTTGTGCTACTCCCTTCTGAATGTAAGAATCAAGCAAGCGTCCCACCTCTAACTTTGCCCGTACTTCTTTTTCACTTTGTACCCAGAAATTCAGTTGGAGCGCTTGCTTCTGATTCATAGCGTACATGGAGAAGTAGCATTGCGTATATAGAATAGATAGACAAACGTAGGGAAGCAATCCATCGTAGCCAACGGAGTGCCGAAACTGGCTCCGGGAGAAGACTTTTCCTATCCGCGGGAGCATGCATGCTGCCGCGCAGCATGCCCGCACCACCATTTTTAACAGGGTTATCCAGATATCTGGCCGCCGCTTGCCAGAAGAATTGAACAGACCAGCCGTCAGATTTACTCTTCGACCTGAAGAATATGCAGAAATGCTTAAGACTGAGGCAGCCGCGTGCTCCTCTCCGCCACTTGAATTCTTAGCTCTTCAGCAAATGGCGTGCTGGATTATAGCTTGGCTAATGATTGAGCTGCATGTAATATTTGACGTTGAGCTAGTGTTAATGTCAAAGCAAACCTCAAGTTCAGACAGGATTCCCTGGTGCGAGCACTTCAAATATCTCTTGGGTGTGACTTCCCCCTCGACAGCGAATGACCGTGTATTTTTATTAATAGATAGTCACTCAGACTAATGTGGCAATCGTTCGCGAGGATCTAGACATGCCAACTCCAAGACTTTCTCTTTCCTGGAGAATATATCCAAGCCGTCTCATTGAATTATTTTCATCGCATGTTGGTGTTACCAAAAGAGAGTGGCAATGCATAAATCTGCCAGCAGGCTGGCCTACGTCAACAGCGAGAATCAGGGCGAGAATTCACAGATAATACGATTTTATATCAGTCGAATGAAAGGACACAAGTGGATAGAGAAAGAAAGCTAGCGGGAAATGAGGGAGCACCGCTCAGAAACATTCCAACGCCGTTCGCCGAGTGGAGTACTCGGCGAATAGTGTACGCTGCTCATGGAGTTAGGGAACAGGAGTAAACTCTGCTGTGCATCCTCAGCTGCACCACTCCACCACAACACAATGTTTTGTAGAGATCACAGCAAGGAATTGCGAGAATTGTACGACAGCATGAGAAAAAATTTTTTTCTACCTGCAGCTAACACGAATGGGTGGGGGCCCCATTCGTCGAGTACACCGCTCGCCGAGTGGCATGAAGCTCGCTACTCGGCGAATGGAGTGCAACACAAGTATTCACTGGCGAGTCAAAAACCAAAATCCCTCACCAAAATTTGGCTGAAAGCTATTGGGAAACACCGCAACTCGCATTATTCAAATAGGGTGGTGCATAAAGCCAGCTCAGTATATTAATATGCTTAGCTTCTGGTGTTTAGGCCACAGAACACGTACTGGAACCCCCATACCACACGCCGCCTGCCAAACCCACCGATATCGCCCATTTCGCGGTGAAGAATCGCAGCTGAACCAGCCAAGCTAGCAAGGATGCTAAAATCGAACACGAATCACAACGATTAGACTTCCAGGCATCCAACTTCAGCCTGGTGAAAGAGCATGACCTTGCGAGCAAAGTTCAAGTGATCGCTCGCTCTTTAATCCTCGCTTTTGTTCGTTCTATCGCATCTCGTCACGGCATGGATCCTAAGTCTGCTCTACTTGGCTTGGGCAATCGTTTTTAGCAGCTTCTTCAGTCAGGTCCTTGGTTACATTTACTCCTCCTACTGTCGGTGTACTATCAGCCTTTCTCTATCAGGCCTTATTTCCAAATAGCACTGGCTCTCCCCTTCGCGGGGTTCTGTGTGGGGGCTGCCACGGTTTCTTTATGGCTCCGAATCTTCGGGCACACAACATCGCGAGAATCTGGAAGTCATTTTTCAGTCCAAGCCTAACGGCTCTCGGCGAGATGATTACATCGAGTTCGTAGCGCCTTAATCTCTACAGTAGCCGTCTGTCTCTAAATCTAATCCCCCTCGTTTGCAGTATCGTCGCTGTCCACGGTCTCGGCTCAAATCTTAAAACAGTCTGGAGGTCGCGCACAAGGATCTCATTGGAAGGCTCTAGCGACGATAAACGTCGGTTGTTAGGTGTAAGTGGCCATCTGTCCTTATCTATAGCTGGAGCTTACGCTACTTAGAAGAAATGCCATCCTATCATTTTCATCGGTCGCTGCTTTGGAGGTATCATCATCAAGTCTACTGCCCCACATCCGTCGTCCATCATTTCTGATATAGAAAGGCATTGGTAATCGCAAAGGGGTACGAAGGCGACGACTTTTGTTGTGACATCGCCAAACAAACACTGAGAACTTCAGAGAGCCACATCCAAAGAAGACACTGGTCATAAGGCGCTGCGCTTTTGGATACTCGATAGGGTGGAGCGAGCATGGAGAAACGGTACGCGGCATGATATCAACGTGCCCGAAGGCATTGCAGGTCAGGCTGAAGCTAGCGAAACCAGCCGAGTTCACGCAAGAAGATCGAGGTCAGATAGCCCTTTATTATATCCATACTTTGCTCAGTACATTGCTGACTTCTCTTCAAAGAGTGCCTCCATTCTCCTTCTTTTAAAGAGCTGTATTTGCGCCGAAACGATGCAGACATTGCTGCTGATAGTACTTGTGCGTGATTGCTCGAAAATGAGACCTACACTACTTGGCTTAGCCAACGTGGTGGATTACTCTGGGTCAATGGAAAGCCTGGGGCAGGGAAATCGACATTGATGAAATTTGCGCTCGATAGCGTCAAGCAACAAGGTTCTCCAGGTGGCCTTGTAATAGCTTCATTTTTCTTCCTTAGCCGAGGCGCTCCCATGCAGAAAACCCCTATCGGTCTATTTCGTTCTGTTCTACATCAAATCTTGGCACTGGTTCCCTTCTTACTTTCTGAGTTTTGGCCGCAGGCTGTAAGAGATTGGGATTGGCACGAAGTGGATCTAAAAATCTTCTTGAAGACGGCTTTGACGGACTTTTTTGGAAGACATACTCGATACGAATCTTCGTTGACGCACCCGACGAATGTGAGGAGAATTCCGCGAAGGAGCTGGCAGCGTACTTCCAACGCCTTACCTCGAAGTTCACCGGATCAGGTTTCGGCATATGCATCTCCGGTCGGCATTAGCCTATTTTGACTCCGAAGAATTGTCGTTACATCTGTGATGAAGAAGGAAACTCTCAAGACATCAGGGCTTACGTCAGAGAGGAGTTGAAAAAAGAGGATTTCTCTCAGAATGATGCGAAATTACTTCAGGAATTGATCATGAATAGATCTTCTAGCAGTTTTCAATAGGTCTTTCTCATTATTCGGCAGGTGCTCTATAGACAACGAGGTGGCTATTCCTTAAATCTGATCCGGAACGAGCTCCAAGAGCTACCAACGGAACTGGACAGTCTCTATCCAGAGCTACTCAAGCGCATACCTAACGTAGAACAAGCTCGGTCATTGCAGCTAATGCAATGGATCTGTCTTGCAGCGAGACCTATGGAGAACGACGAGAAGATGGAGAACCAAGTAAATTTCCTATCAGGAGGTCTCGCCGAAAAGTGAAGAAAGAGGGGAATAAACTCGTAGCGCAATTTATTCACCAATCGGTCAACGACTACCTCGTCCGAGGTGGCTTACAGAGTCTCGACAGAGTCTCGTCACGATCATCTCATTCCTCCTCCTCGCGGCCCGCGATAGTGACGTTTGACAGTCTTTGTCCTTGGAGTCCACATAGGCGTCCTTGTCGAGCAGCAGCTTCACAATTGTCTCATGCCCGTTCCCTGCGGCCCACGACAGCGGTGTCCGACCATCTTTGTCCTTGGAGTTCACATCGGTGCCTTTGTCGAACAGCAACTTCACAATGGTCTCGCGCCCATTCCTTGTGGCCCAAGCGGCCCAACTGTTCCCCGCGGCCCGCGACAGAGGCGTCCAACCATTATTGTCCTTCAAGTCCACATCGGCGCCCTTGTCGAGCAGCACCTTCACTATTACCTCCCGTCCCCTCTCCGCAGCCCACGACAGCAGCGTCTGACCATCTCCGTCCTTAGAGTACAAATTGGCGCCCTTGTCGAGCAGCAGCTTCACGATCGCCTCGTGCCCGTTCTTCGCGGCTCATTGCAGTGGCGTCTTACCGCCTTCGCCTTTGGAGTCCACATCGGCGCCCTTATCGAGCGGCAGCTTGACGATCGCCTCGTGCCGGTTCTTCGCGGCCCACAGCAACGACGTCCCACCGCCTTCATTCCTGGACTTCAAATAGGCGCTCTTATCAAGCAGCAACTTCACGATCGTCTCGTGCTCACTCCCCGCGGCCAACAACAGCGGCGTCTGACCACCTTCGTCTTTGGAGTTGACATCGGCGCCCTTGTCGAGCAGCAGCTTCACG